>LTAE01000950.1:14541-61265 GCA_001647135.1 Pontederia paniculata | reverse complement strand
ATTATATATATATATATATTATGTTTTAAAGAACAAATATATTTTCTTATGGTGTGTAATTTTCAAAATACAAATTGATTAAGAATGTAAATATAAGGATGATGTTCTTATTAACAAGTTAAGAAATTTTTTTGACAGCTCGATCATGCTCAAACAAATTGTTAAATAAAATGAATTCTAGAAAGAATTTTTTTATGTATTTGATAGATGATTTTAAATATAAAAGAAAAATTATCTTGAAAACATAAAAATGATAGATTAATAGAAAAATGATCGAGTAATTTTTTTTCTAATTGTAACATATTTTTTCTGAGAAATAAAAAAAATTTTGGCTGACTGAACTTTTTATTATTATTATCAAACAGTAAAGGTTGGAAAATTTTATCTTTTAGAAAATGACTTCATCGAAAGAAATAAAACCTTAATTTAATATGGTATTAAAGCAGGAAAAATGTTAAATTCAAATTACTATGCAAAATTACTATGCAGTTCAACCGAGACGTTCGAAAAGAATTAAAACAAAATATACAGTTTGGGCTTTGGTTGTAGTTGAGCCACCCAAGTACAAAACGTTCTAAATGATCATTTAAGATCTATTTTCATTTAATTAATTTTACCATAGTACTTAGGTACTTCAGTTTGAAAGTCTTTTCTCTAATTTACGTCACTTCGCTTATCAAAGTTCCCCGTTGATTTTTTTTTTCTAACATATTTTTCTCCTGAAATTTTTTAAAAAAAAGAGAAATGTATTTTCCGGTAATAATTATAATTTAATGTTGAGGGTTAGAATAAAAAATAATTTAAGATATAAATTCGATAGCCATACTGATATAAGTTAACAAACCATCCTAATTAAAAGTAATAAAAAATGTAAAAAAGATAGATTATTTCTATACTATAGGTTCCAGTCGATAGGGATAACAACCAAGAGAAAATCATTGGTAAATATAACATTGGAAAACTTGGTAGTGTAATAATAGAAGATGTATGATTAATAGAAAATTTAAAATATAACTTGCTAAGCATTAGTCAATTTTGTGATAAAGATTATATTGTTAAATTTGAACAAGATAAGTGCTTGATATGTGATGATAATGAAAAAAAAATTCATATGAGAGTTAGGCATCAAAATATTTACGTGATTGACTTTGATGAGTTGCCTAACTATAAATACCTAAATGTTATGCATGATGAAATAGATCTATGACATAGAAAACTAGGACATTTAAATTATAAGACCGTGCATAAATTAGTAAAACATAATCTTACTAGAGGTTTGCTCAAAATCAAATTTGTGAAAAATATTATTTGTTCTTCATGTCAATTGGACAAACAACATAGAGCATCTTTTAAATAAAAAAAAAGATATTTCTACTAATAGACCTCTGTAATTAATACATTTTGATTTGTTTGGACCAATTTGTACTAGTCTTGGTGATAAGAAATATGCATTTGTACGATTGTAGATGATTTTTTCTAGATTCACTTAGACTTTGTTTCTTGGACATAAGCATGAAAATTTTAATATGTTACTATTTTTTGCAAAAAGAGTTCATAATGAACTCAATATGAGAATCTCCAAGATCCATAGTGATCATGGAGGTGAGTTTGAAAATTTGAAATTTGAAGAATTTTTTGTGAGAATAATGAAATTCTTTATCCATTCTCGACACCAAGAACTCCACAACAAAATAAAATCATTGAGAGGAAGAATATGACTCTAATTGAGATGGCTAGGACATTGCTAAGTGAGAGCAAGTTGCCCAAATACTTTTGAGTAGAGATTGTTAATTCTTCATGCTACATTCAAAAAAAAATATTGATTAGACCTTTAGAAAAGAAAACTTATTTTGAAATATGGAAAATGACCAAATATATCATACTTTAAAGTATTTGATTGTAAGTGCTTTATTTTGAGAACCTTAGATAAGTTAGGAAAATTTGATGCAAAGAGTGATGATGCATTTTTTTTCTAGGATACCCAGGTACTAGCAAAACCTATAGAGTATATCATAAGAGAACTCTAGTAGTTGAGGAATCAATACATGCCACCTGACAATGTCAATAATCAACTTGAAAAGATTAAGATTTTGGATAAGGACAATAAGGATGATCATGAATAAGATTAACTGATACTCAACCACCTCAACCCACTGAAACTATAGATGCTGAGGAGATTTGTTGTAAATAAGAAAAACTCATAAGGAATTGAGATAGAAGTAGAATTATCCCCTATTGAACATGGAAACTGGAGACAAGTATCATCACACCCCTTAAACAATATTATTGGTGACATAAATGAGGGTGTGAGGACAAGAAGATCATTAAGAAACTAATTTTGTGTCCCCTTCTTATCTCAAATGTAACCCAAAATTGTAGATGATGTCTTAGATGATCCAAATTGGACAAATGATATGCATGAGGAGCTGAATAATTTTGAAAGGAATCAAGTTTGACATTTGGTTAAGAGATCTAAGGACCATCACATAGTTGGAATCAAATGAATTTTTAGAAATAAGCTATATGAAACTGATATTGTTGTGAAAAACAAAGTTAGACTTATTGCAAAAGGATACTCTCAAGTTGAAAGGATTGATTTTGATGAGACTTTTGCACCAGCTGCTCATTTGGAAGCAATTCAGATTCTTTAAGCATATGCTTACTTCAAAATTTCAAATTATTTCAAATGGATGTCAAGACAGCTTTTCTAAATGGATATATAAATGAGGAAGTTTATGTGGAATAAACTTCAGATTTTGAGAGCTCAAAACATCCGGATCATGTGTTTAAACTCTTCAAGGTACTATATAGGTTAAAACAAGCTCCTAGAGCTTGGTGTGAGAGGTTGAGTTCTTTCCTTCTTGAAAATAATTTCTGAAAAGAAAAAGTTGATACAACTCTATTCTTGAAACACGTTGAGAAAGATATATTAGTTGTGCACATATATGTGGATGATATCATCTATGGATCCACAAATTTTCAAATGTGTAAAGAATTTGAAACTCTCATGCACAAAGAATTCGAGATGAGTTTAGTAGGAGAGCTAACTTCCTTTCTTAATTTCCAAGTAAAGCAATTTAAGGATAGAATTTTCTTAAACCAAGAAAAGAATACAAAGGAGCTGCTTAAAAAATTTGAAATGGAGAATTACAAGCCCAACTCCACTCCTATGAGTATTCTCACTAAACTTGACAATGATGAAAAAGTCAAGTGTATATCAGAAACAATACAGAGGTATGATTGAGAGTTTTCTATACTTAACTGTATGTAGGTCAGATATCATGTTTAATGTATGTCTATGTGCCAGGTTTTCAAGCTAATTCTAAGGAATCTCATTTAGTTGTCACCAAAAGAATTCTGAGATACCTTAAGAATACTCACAATCTAGAATTAAGGTATGATAGAAATTTTTTATTTGACCTTCATGCTTATATTGCTTCGGATTTTGTTGGATGTAGAGTACATAAAAAGAGTACTAATGACATGTGTTGTTTCCTTGATAACTTATTAACATCTTGGACTAGCAAGAAACAAAATTCAATTATTCTTTCCACAGCTGAACCTGAATACATAGCTGCTGAAAGTTATTGTGCACAATTGTTATGGATAAAACAACTTCTAGACTATGGCATAACATGTGAAACTATGTTATTAAAGTGTGATAATATTAGTGCAATAGAGATGACTTACAACATTACAAGACAATTAAGTTCGGTTGGCACAGATGATTAGTACGTCTTTGTTTCGAGTTAAAAGATCTGGAGTTAGTAACCCCGTTTGAGCCTCAAAATTGCCAATTTGGTTACTCATTTATGCTCTTTGACTCGACTCTGAATTAGTCCAGTGTTAATAAGTTTGGATATCGGAGGTCTATAGTGGATATTAAAAAAAATAAAAGACTTTCAAACTGAACTACCTAAGTAATATGGTAAAATGAATTAAATGAAAATAGACATCATTTAGAACGTTTTGTACTTAGGAGGCCCAACTACAACCAAAGCCCAAATTGTATATTTTGCTTTAGTTTTTTTGGGGCTCGGTTTAGTGATTTGAATTTCAGATTTTTTTTCCTTCTTTAATACCATATTAAATTAAGATTTTATTTGTTAAGAGGAAGTCATTTTTCTGAAAGATAAATGTTCCAATCTTTATTGTTTGATAATAATACTAAAAAGTTCAATTAACAAATTTTTTTTATTGTTAAAAAATATGTTACAACAACAACAACAACAAAGCCTTATCCCACTAGGTGGGGTCGGCTACATGGATCATACGACGCCATTGCGCTCTATCAGTAACCAAATTTTTTGGTATATTATTCGTTAATAGATCTCGTTCTATTAGCTCGTCAAGTGTTCGCTTTGGTCTCTCTCTCCCTCTTTTAATCGGACTCCAGATTGTTTGCTCTACCCTCCTTATTGGCGCATCTAATTTTTATATTTAGAAAAAATAATTTACTCGATCATTTTTTTTATTTATCATTTTTATATTTTCGAGATAATTTTTATTTTATATTTAAAAGCATCTATCAAATACATATTTTTTTTTAAATTAATTTTATTTAATAATTTGTTTGAGCACGTGCTGTCAAGAATCCTGAAGACTTAAACTGTTAACAAGAACACATCCTTATATTTATATTCTTAATAGATTTATATTTTAAAACTTACACATCATGAGAAAATATATTTATTCTTTAAAACATATTTTTTAAAATTATTTTATAAAAAAGCTGATTTAGAGAAAATAAAAACCCCTCTCATTAGCACGAAGAAAGTTTTTTTTTTTTTAATCAAAATTATCCTTAATTAATTGGGTGGATGCAATACGTACATTCTGCACTGTTACGATGACAATGATTGCATAAAGAAATTGATGCACTGCAAGTGAGATGGTGATTCTAGTGATGCTCGTGGAGGTGGTGATTAATTTAGCCACGGATGCAAGTGAGATCGTGATGCAGAACCAGCTGATCATTGTTTCATGAAGCTGGTTTAATGGAGGATATAAAATGTCTCCCATCTAGGATGATTTCTTGTGACTCATTGAGGTCTTTCCTTAAAAATTTAATCAACTTGAATGGCATCTATGTTTTCCTATATATGTTCCACTTATAAATTACTACCATTATGTGAAAACATATTATCCGTTAATTGAACTAAATTTAAATTAAATAATTTAGTTCGATTAATTAGATAAAAGTTTGATCGGTTGAATTGGTTAATTGGATAACATGCTCACCCCTACTACTTAATAAGAATATGGCTTTTAATTAATTAATTAATTCTTTTAATGTGATCTCTTCTAATTAAATATCTGCAAGAGACTATCCCTCGTAATAATATCATATTTTTGCAAGGGTCGATTCCCTCGTCATAACTAATGATTGAAGTATGATTACTTGCAAGAGAGGTTCCCTTGCTATACAGTGACATGTTGATTTATCCCTTGCAAATTTCTAGTTAATCTTTCAATGTTGCATATTTAGGGATGACAAGTATATTTCTTTGCTAAACCCTTGCAAGTTTACTTGAAATAATAGCCCTCACAAACATCTCTTACTATATATTAAATTTGTTGTCAAGTCCTCGCTCATTTGCATGAGAATATAGCTCTCGTCAATATCTCTCGCAAATTGATAATTTTCTTTAGTGAATCTAAATGAATATTGTTGTGCAATAAGACTTCCGAATTCAATTATCATCATAAACTCATGTTTCTATGTTATTTTATTTTTATTATTTTATGTACTAGATAAACTCATGAGAAAATAATTTATATGGATTAAATTATATGTGTATTAAGATGACTTTACTTTTTAGGCATCATTTAGCAACTAAGATTGTAACGACTCTAGAAGAACACCTGCCACGTGGCAGAATGCCCCTCTAGAAACTCTATGAACTTACTTATTTTACTTGAGTTTGACCAATGGATCGTTTAGCATTATGGATATATCATGCAAAAACAACAACTTTAAAATATAATTATATCAATATTTTTTGGATAAAATATTGTGCAGCACTGTAAATTACAATACAACCCAACAACCCTCACATGCTTGCTAGTAGTCTGTAAGCACAAACACATACTAACAAGCCCAAATAATAATATGAGGAGAAGTGGGCTGCTATAAATTACAACACTGCATACTCATATCCCTCATATTTTATTATATTATTTAATAAAGACAAGACAAATAAAATCAAGAGTTTAGTAAACTTTATTGCAAGACAAACCTGGCATCATCTAGACATGTCATATGCAAGCCACCGTATCATGAACATCCCCATGGCACCATCCCCATGGCACCATCCTCATCTAGTCAAAGTTCTGGTTATCCATAGGATCAAAAGCAGGTGAATCAATTCTCTTATGAACGATGCAGCTCAATAAATATGTAATGATAAAATCAATATGATAAAACATATGTTGAGACAATATAAGAAAATATGCTATTTCAATAAACCATTATTACAAATAACAACTTTACTTTATATTTTTTTTCTTTACTTTGTAACTTCTTCTTTTTTCAATGACGATAGTTCAACCATGACAAAAACATTGATTGCATCATAGGAGGCACATTATCCTAAGTGCTCACTATGTTCATGTCCATTTCTTTCATTCCTTTTTATCATTATTTTTGATGTCTTTAATGACTAAAACATCAATCACATCACAATATTTATGATGTACAATATTCAATATGTTCAAGCTCAATCTTAATTTAAGACTTTTTTTGCTCTTTTATATTTATCTTGCCTTAAGTTGCCAAGTTTTTACAATCAATAATGAGTTTTTACCACTGCATAAAAGATTCATATTGTCTTGACGATAGGATAGTTAGCTAGGCCATGGAGCGTGCATTAGTAGACCTTAGTTATTATCGAAATAACACAATTTCTCTCAAAGGAGCACAATAACACCCATATGATGTTAATTATCTCATTTTGAGAATATAGTAGGGATAAATCCTTTAGTTCATTGGGACCATCATCTTCATAGATAAATTCAATCACAATCATTAACAATTTTAATCCAATTATCAGTTGAGAAGACTACTCACCTCTAGGTTATCTTCATGGAATACTAGATCAATACAATAATCAAATAAATTATTCATCACGATCAAAAGATCGTGAACTTGTTATCTATCCAAGGAAAATAGCCCCTATTACAACACGATCCATTTGCACACCATGTGTCACCTCGTGTCCGACCACACCAATTTTCCCTTGCATTTTCTTAGTTCTAGAAACGCGACCCATGTCAAGGTAGCACGACCCATTTTTAGTGGTAGGGTTTTTTGTTGGGGCCATCTCCGATCCGAGGAATACAATTTTCATCAAGGGGCACGTGGCCTATTTTCCCTTGCTCCTCCATTGGCCGAGGAAACACGACCTGCATTTGTGCGACTCAGTCGATGCCATGGTAGAGAACGTGGGCCGTGCCGTTTAGGACACGGTACATGTTCGTTCTTCAAGTTGCTTATGGCAACTGGAGTCATTGTCTTCATCCCGAAATCAATTATGACCTAATATTTTTAATGTTTTGGCATAGCAATGATAACTTTAACATAGAGATAACTATTATTAATCTTCATATGATTCCTCTACTTTGTCATGCATATATAAGGTTACACATATTAATTATTGATAATCTTACTTATTCTTCTTTGTCCTCTTTTCTTCCCTGCGATATGTTTTCCACCTCCTCCTAAGGTCGATGCTAGTACTTTTCCTCGCCTTCTCATGCAATCTACAACCTAACAAGAGAAGGAAAGATGAATAAATCTTACCTCTGATCCTCAAGAAGAGAGAGAGAGAGAGAGAGAGAGAGAGAGAGAGAGAGAGAGAGAGAACATTCGTGATGATCAGAGAGAACATCATGGTCAAGGGGAAACATAATTCATGGCTTGAAATTTATATGAAAGTATTATAGGATTTTTAGGTAGTTTAAAATAAGATTAATTTAAAATCTTAATTTAATTAATATCAGGACTTCATCACGCCTCGAAACACGATCAGTGCTCCATTCGAAGATGGTTTATTTTCTTTCGCTCCTTTGACTTGTCGTGATTAGGGTGCAACATCATCTTCAAACATGATTTGTGTTGACTCTTTTCCTCTCTTTATATTATATTTTGTTTATTCTTATTTCGTTTAGACGTCGGGTGTTACAAAAATTCATCTAGACTTGGCCATAGTTCTAATAGGTTATGTGACATACAAATTAAAATTTATCAGAATTCGAAATGTCAAAATGAAGATAATGTGATCCGATCATATGTTGGTTCCAACTTGTATCTGTGATTTTTTTTTCTTTTTTATTTGACAATTCTCTCTCCCTCCCACTTTCTCATGTTCTCTCTCCTCCCCATTCTTTCACGCTCTCTCCTCTCTACTCTCATTCCCCTTCACTCCAACCCCATCTTTTATTCTAACTAATTTAAATTTAAGTCTAACACAATATAATTAAAATTTAATCTAGTTTTATATTAACTAATAATTATAAAACTACTAATTATTCACTATTGTTTTTTTATATTTATTTAATTAATTTCTTGTAAGTTTAACATAATACAAAATTTGTTTTAATAAAGATTATATCAAATAATATTGTATTATTTATTAATTTATATTTTATTATATTATGCTAAAAAAATATCATTGAAATAATTAAGTGTCATAGTTTTGATTAAATATAGTATGTGTTATCTTTATTAAAAAAATGTTTTATTTTTTTAGCTCTCATATTTTATTCAAACATCCATTAAAACTCATATATCATATTATTTTTTTCACTTTTCATCACTACATTTTAATTCATTCAAACATGATTAAAATCTATCTAGCTAGCAAACTTATTATTCATGAAGAACTTAAATTCTAACTGCCAAAGGTACCCACTTTCCTTATCTTTCAATATTTTAGAAAAACATGATGTGAACCTTCTCTGTGATAAGAAAAGATGTGTTATTTCTACATAGCAGACTATCATACTCGAGCTAGAAGTCTTAATCAGAATATTTTTCTCTTTTCACTTTCTTTATCCTCTATCTAAATAGGTGCTACAAGAAAATTCCTAACATCAATTAGTCATATATTTTGTTTTCCTTCGAAATAACTTATATCAAATTCATATATAATATGCTATGAAATTGTAATATACACAAGAAAAAGAAAAATGTAATCTCTTCCGACCATAATGCACATTGGGTTGTCAGCATGCTAAGGTTGCATCACCATGTACCGAATTATCAACTGGCCCAATTCAAGTTCAGTATTGATGAGCCTCAAGTGAAAGAAAATCTCATCCATGGAAGAAGGAGAAAATTTTGCTTCATGTGACAGTACAGTTGCCATGCTAGTCAATACTGAGGACAGTATAATTAATGTTGCCACACTGGCGTGTTTAGACAACTAACATGCCATAGAATCAACCAATCATCATGTATCAGAGAGAGAGAGAGAGAGAGAGAGAGAGAGAGAGAGAGAGACCTACTATGCAAGAAGAATATCCAATTAGGTTAACAGGGTGAGTTAACAATGTGATCCAAAAAGATAATAATCTGCACATGGCGAAGGGGAGAACATGGAATTCTTGAAAATGGTGGAACATCCTTTGATTGGATGTTCAAGAAACATATGTTTTTGACAGGAAAAAAAAGTGAGCCCTTAATTTTCATTAGCTGAATCTCCTTTAAAGTTTTCAGAGTTGAAGATATATTCCTTTACAACACTGGGAAGAAGAAGAATAGGCAGAACTTCTTTGTCTGATACTAGTTTTCATGAAACATATTTTTTTACTGTGACATTGTTTTTTTTTTCTTTTTGTGCGATCCAACTCATAGTCTCATACTAACTAACAAGGTGTGTGTTGTAAGGTGACCAGCATGGTCACGGGCCGTGATAGGATCTCACGGGTCGTGACCAATATGGTCACAGGCCGTGATAGATGATCACGGGCATGACAGTACATCACGGCTCGTGACCAGTCATCACGGTCGTGATGGCCACGTGAGGTCGTGATCGCAGAGATCACGACCGTGACGGACGGGGCGTGATCACACGGATCACGGCCGTGACGCGAACGCGGATTCGCGTGAGAGGGCGCGACGATCGCGGTCCTCGTCCGTGGACGTGCTAGCGCGTCGTGACATATATAACGCGCGGATTGTGCGTTGATTGGGATATCGAACGAAAGAGGAAACGAGCGTCGAGGGGCGACGCTCGTACGTGCGGCGATCGCGCGGTGACGGCCGCGGATGGGGGGCGGAGTGCTACGCGGTGGTGGCCTCTATAAAAGGATCAGTGTATGCTGCGAGTCCCCAATCCACCCACTCTCAATCCCTGTGTTCCTCTCGTGATCTATCAGTGTGAAATTTTAGTTCTTCTTGACAATTTTATATTAGAGAAAGTTCCCAAGGCTTTATATATAGAGAGAGAGAGAGAGAGAAAAGGGGAGAGAGAGAGAACAAAACTTTAACAAAAGATAAAAGAAAGACAGCATGGATCAAAAGAATTCAAGCTCGATCTGCTGAAACTTTAATCACACAGAAACTTCTTTCTGAACCTTATCAGATCAGAATTCAGAGACATAGGAGCATTATTGATGTATTTCATAACAATCATAAGTTAAATTTATGAGAGGCGTTGGAGAGAACGCATGTGAGCTCTTTTGTATATGCATCTCCTGCCATCCTTCCTACCCCCTTTTTTTTTCTTTTTCAGTAGCAACCTCCTTTTTTCTTCTCCGGAACCGAAATTCAAGTTTGGTTATGGTCCCTCTCAAGTTGAGTTAAATATATCATCATCATGATAAATTAACGGGTTACTTCCCATTAGAAACATTATGCCAATAAAAATGAAAAAGAAATAGATGATTTACTATGTATATATTCAAAAGTAAGTTTATGTAAATAGATTTTTTAACCAATATATTTTTCTAATTGTCATTTAGAATTGCATATGACCGATGAGTTTCTCTTCAAAGCATTTAAGTATATATGAAAAAAAAAACTAACTTGATTTTTAATACTTGATTTTAAAAACATCAAATAGTGATCGACCATGATTGTTTCCTCGTCTATTTTTTCTCGCAAGATTCTTTCAATAATTTCAAAGAGTCGAATTATTAAGAGGGTGAGTGATCATGATATACCATCCCTATAATTCTTTCCCTGTTAATTTTGAAAAAGACAACTTTTTTACACAATTTCCGAATTAAATCATAATTCAATTATCATCCGAATCAAGATCGTCAAGATCTCGATCTTTTATGATCTTTTTATATTTAGCCTCTACTTATTCCACAATCTAATTCGTAGGATCTTTACGATCTTCATAAGATCTTTCACAAAATCAAATGATCCTATTCGATCGTCGATCTAACAATTCTCCTTCGATCCTAAGTAAAATTTCGATCTTAACAACTGAATACCAGAATGGACATTGAAAAACAATTGGATCTCCCATCAATCGACGGATATATTTGACCACAAAGGTTAAATTATCATGATCAGACGTCATATACATATATATACTTGTTCCCTTGTGCTAGCGATGTAAGAGATGTGGCCATGGGAGAGTTGGCGGCGAGACCAGCCGCCCAGAAGTCCTTAGCTCTGACATGGCGCCAGTTTGGCTATGAACAGATCAAAGTGCCAAATAATTCGGCAAATGATCCAAACCTCCTTCCTCCACTCTGCCCCACCACCACCACCTCCTCCTCTGTATCTTGGAACTGAAGACAGCTCACTTGGACAACTCTGCATGCATGGCTTCAGATTCCTATTAATGACCAGTTATATTAATTTGATGGACAAGTTCAATTAAAGAGATGGAAGGAGGCCATGTAATTTTTTCTTTTGGTCTAGACCCACATGTGTCCAGGACTATTAGCATCGGACTAATCCGGTGTTCGAACGAGAGCGGTAAAGATTAAATCCTAATCAAATTGGAGACTCTGGGGCTCGAACTCGGGATTATTAACTCCCCGTCTCTCAACCCGGGGCACAGACCCGTTGATCATCTGTGTCAACCAACTTGATTCAGAGGCCATGTAATTTTAATGGTACCAGGATTTGGTGTGCTATTTATTGCTGTTAAGTGAGCTGCTTTTGTACTCTTGCTTCTCTTTCTCTTTTAGATGTTGCAATCCAACGCCACCAACTTGCAAATATGATTCCATTGCCACGTTATGGGGTGGCAGATGATGACAATATAACTTTACAATGGTCGGCGTGATTTTGATTCTTGCCAACATATTCTCTTTCTATCCTAATATATGCAGGAATCAAGTAGTTGTAAGATCACTTATCTAATGGAATAAATGAGAGCCTAATGCCCATTCCAAGTTGTGCACCTGATATGATAAATACATCAGATCATCTTTACTCCCAAAATAAAGTTAATCTTGATACATGATAAAAAGAAATAATTGCAGTTTATTTGGTCAAGGGGCGAATTTTGATCCATCTTGAAGTGTAGTTTTGTGTGTGACGTGAACACTTTTGTTGGTACTGCCTAACAAGTTGATCTTAGCCACCACATCAGGATCTCAAACTTTTGATCTCGGCCAATGACGTCCAACTCTGGATCCTATTGTGCTCTGGCTTTTGCAACAATTTGAAGTTAAGACGAAGGAAATTGGAGTAAAAATTGGCATTGTTTCTATTAATCTCTAAACTTGTTGTTCGCAGCATGTTTCGTTTTTATTCGGGTTGGCTACATTTGACCTGTCTGATGTTGACTAATTTAAGGCTTATGAAATGTGTTTTTATAATCTTAATGATTTTTTTAGCATACAAATCAGTAAGAGGACAAGTCATTATGGAACTCTTGAAAAAACCAGAGAAATAATGGTCAATCTGCTGACAAATGAAATAGTTAAATCATATCATTTATTTTCTAAAACTAGAGTAATTTCTGATCATTTTAATTTGTGCATTCAGAGAAAAAAAAACAGTAAAATAAATGGATAAAGCACAGCCCCCAGTATAATTTCTAAGGATCCAAGAGACAGCCTTAAAGCACAGATCATGTTATCATGCTTCTGACAAAAGGGAAATAAATTGCATGGCTCCCTGTGGATATGATGGATGATAAAAGTTATAGCACAGGCATTTCTGCCATTTCATCATGCAAGTTGTGGATCCTCACCATTTTTGTACCATTTCACAGTAAGACCCACCAGGGGAAGCATGCAATGCAAGCGTCCTAAAGCATATTAATTTGCCAACAAAGAAATGGAACAAATGGCACCTTGTCACCACATGCTAAGTCTCCACATTCAACATTACATGACATTAAACAGAATTATAAAAGTGTTTCACATCTACAGGGGAAGAGAAATTACTAGCAATAATTGCATTCTTTAATTTGGTCTCTGTTTCCTGTCCGTGCAACCTTTTTCAATCATGGCACTGGTCACATAGGAAAGAAGGAATATAAAAGGCAACTTACTTTTAGCTCTCCCTTCTCTCCTCATAAGATCCCATACTTTTTCCAAGAAGAAACTCCCCTCCCACTTTCTTCTCTTGTGCAGATCAGAAGCCATGGCATCTGAGGCTGGAGGAGAACAAGTCATTCTGGAGGTAAGTAAACAGATACCCTCAGCTTCACTTGGAATCCTAAAGTGTAGTCATTCATCACAATTTGATGGGTGCTAGTTGCATCATCGCAACTGAGCATTTCATTACTACTATTTCTTAAGTTCGAGAATTGAGGAACTGGAGAGATGACAGATGTATGGAATACTTTCCTTTAGTTCACTTAACTAACTGTGCAGAAGCATTTAATAATTGCTCAACCAAATTGATGACAACTTTGTCTAAGTGCATTAAATCCTACTAGCTAATGAAACAAAAGATTTCATCCTTATACTTGGACCTTTATGAGTAGTTCAAATTTAGGAGTTTTCTTCTTTCAGTTTGGAGGGCGGAATAAAATTCAGGAGATTTCATCCCCGTTAATGCAAGCGGACAAAAACAGTTTTCTCTAAATTGTTATAGGCAATTTCAATGTAGAAATATCTCCTTCCACGAGCTAGTATTACTGTCAGATTATTGTTTCTTGAGAAGATATTGCCAAATTGTTGTTATTACGATATGCACTTCTTGTTTGTCAGGATCTGTTTCAGTAGGAAGTTCAGTCATCTTAATTAGGTAGGTCATTGCATGAACTTTCTGTAGCAAGTAGCAACCACACTTTTGAGGTTTTTTTTTTGTGTGAAGGAACCATGACTTGTACTTATGGTTTGTTAACCTAGGCTGGGATGGAGACCCTAGCTGGAATATAGTAACATCCCAATTTTTCAGAACTTACTTGCTCAGTAGGTAGCCTCATATTATGATTTTACCATCCACCATCTTCACTGCAATCTAAATTTCTTGATACATTAATAGCATGCAAGGTTTTGAACTCATGCATTGTCTTTTATGCATGGAACCTCCAAAAAAGTTGGTTAAATGTTTGATTCAGTTATACAACAATATGAATATGAAGTTTGGAAATCAAGATGGAGACTATGTAAAAGAGAATATAATTGAGTGAATATGCTATAAATAGCATAAGCTGATATGATTTTTATGCTTGTTGTGGTTATATGCTAAAATATTGCATATTTGCACATCGAATTCCATAAAGAAACCAGGCCGCAAAGCACCATGCCCTTTAGTTACTAAAACCACAAAATGCAGTATAACCATATCCAAGAAAGAAATTTCGAAAAGAAATTCACCTTTTCTTTTCTGTTCTCAAAGCACTAGATAAAAGGCCAAGAAAGTGATCCATGACACATGACGTAAACTGTTATCCCTGCAATCTCCATGACAATTTGTCATGAAGAATAGTACATTAACACATCTTTTGGAAGGGATCTTTCAGATTTTCTACCTAGCTTCTTTGTGGGACTGTTTGTTTCCTTAAGTGTATCACTTCTTTCCTCAAAAAAGAATCTACCACCTTGTCATCTGGATGAGGGGCTATCTTAAACCATTTTTTTTGCTGCGAATGGATATATTGTTGTGTGCTACAATGACCTATAGCAATTGAGAAACATATTAAGTTGGATTTCACGTTATACCTAATAGAGTTGATCCTTAGAAAAATTCCTCTTGAAGACTGATAACATAGAATTGACAAGTGTCATCTTTTGCAGCATTATTGAGTAAAGACTGAAAGCATGCTATTCAACTTTATTCTATTTACAAGTTCTTCAACTTTTGACTGTTTGATAGGTAACTGTTACATCACAAACCTTATATGCAGGAGTTGCAAGATAAATCAGGAGATTCAGTTAACTCAAGTCTAAGTTCACCTGACTGCAGAAAGGAATTCATGAATTTGAAAGATACTGAAGACAGTGCAAAGATCAACAGCGATGAAACTATTTCAGTTCCTTTACTGGATTTAAACAGAATTGAAGCAGAGCAATGTTGTGTATCATCCACAACTATGTATCACAGCATACAAAATGATGAAGTCAAGGCTGAAATCTCAAAGCCAGTCACTCTAGGACCGTGTGCTTGCTCTGAGGGTGAAGTTTTAGTTGAAACACCTTCCAGAGTTCAAGATCCTCTACCAGATGTGAATAATGGTTCTTATTCAATAGGTGAAAATCTTAAAGCACATGTCACGAATCGAAATAATGAAGGAAATGTGGATGAAGGGAATGATAATCAAGTCGAGACATATGAAGAGATGATTGCAATGACTTCCAATGAAGCAGCAAGAGACCATGCTGCTACAGTGCTTTCTATAGATGAGCATCATACTGGAGAGACTGGTGAAGTCATCACCAACTTAAGTGAAGTGGGCAATGACACTTTGAAATATGAGGGAAAAGTTACCAGAAACTATGATGGTCCTACATGTCTGCAGTTAAAAGACGAGAATGGAATTGAAGAACGAAAAATCGAAGATGTTGAGAACACATCAGCAATTTTAGTACATGACAGAGATAATTATCATGAAGAAATAATTGACCTCAAGCCACATATGGTAGTTGCAAATGTTGCAGAAATACCAAGTGTCCAACACAAGTATGCAGAGAATGAACATGAGGTCTTCAGCAGGAAAGACAATGAGATGCTAGCAAAGTCTTGTGAATATCAGGATAATCAAGAGACAATTGAAGTCAGACCATCCAGTGATGAAGATCACAATAATGAAGAAAATGAATTGTTAATGACAGAAACTTCACAGAAAGAGGGCGAAAAGGAAGATTCATTGTTGAATGCTGAATCATACATTGAACCAAAGGAGGATGATCCAAATGATTTGATAACAAACAATCCCATTGAAAAAGAGGTTACAAACATTGAAATAATAGGCGACACCATAAAGCTGCAAGAGGAAAGTACACCCAAGGACAAGCTATTAGCTAACGCTGAAGAAATCACCAAAGATGATACCAATTATACCAAGGTTGAAGAGACTGCAGAGCTAATGCCTGAATATAAGGTACTCATAGTTCAAGCAAACCTCATTAGTGAAAGTATTCTGTAAGCAAAATTATCTTCTCCATTTCGTCAGTAGTCAACTTTCCAAATTAATCAAAAGTTGCAGTTAGATATTCAGTTAGATATGTTTGTCACCTTCTATTCGATTTATGCTGAAGGGAAAAAATAATAAATTTGAAACTCATTTTTTTAGAGTAAAATAATGACTTTCTACATAGACTGCCAAATCATTCCTTAGAGATGACATTATCTTTCCTTTCTATGCTCGTCTAAGTTTCTATAACCCTCCTTCCAGTATTAGTCGCTATCTTATAAAAATTTTTTCTGAGAAAGCTATCTTATAAAAAACAACTGCCTAAATTCATAAAAGGACCTTACTTTTCTTCCAACTCTCCATACACCCTCGGCTCAAAAAGTTTATAATCTTCAAATCCTTTTCAGTTTAAAGAACTGTTATTTTCATTATGTACATATGAAAGATCTTATTGTGTAATCAATGCAGAGTACTGTTTCAAGAAATATGATAGAGCAGATGAAGGTTGCAGTTCCAAGCAGTGAGAAGGAAAAAGATGTTTGTATTGGGGATTTAACTGTTTTGGAGAAAATGGGCTCCGAAGATTCACTGTTGACACTTGGAAATAATGGAGACTTGGTCCCTCAAAGCATCAACCATATCAAAAGAGAGTCAGGATCTGATAATGATGAAAAACCTTCAAAAGTATCCACTGAGGATTATACTCATAATAACATTGGTGATACAGCAACTAATGATGACCTCGGTGATACTTTCAATGAAAATGAATTAGATTGCAAGGAATCAAAAAGACATACTTCATTAGAACCAAATACAAAACCAACATATGAAGAAGAGGATGATGCAAAACTTACAGGAACAGACATGAAAAATAGCCAAGATATGGAAGATTCGCCGGAGGAGGTAGTTAAAACAGATAGCCTTGATGAAGCAGAAGGCAACATAGATGACAACACTACTGTTATAGGGGACCATGATACATGCAAACAGAAGCTTGTAATCAGTGATGTCCATGAAAATGTCATTGTAGCTGAAGAGTGTATTACAAAGGAAGATGATGCAATAGAAGAAACTCACCACGAGGGAGAGATCAAAGCAGAATCGTCTGCTGAAGTTGCTGCCAGAATGAGAAATGAGGAATCAAATAGCGAATCAGAGGTGATGAAACATCCATGTCATTTTTTAGGAAAACATATCCACAACATGAACTACAGAAAAAAATTCATAGGATTTAAGAATGAAGGTGCATGAAGCTAAATTACAAAAATGACATGTTTCTAAGCTTGTTTATGCTCAGCCATAAGGTAGAGAAGAATCAGCATACACATTGCTAAAAATGTCATAACATTTGAGAATTGAAAATGTGCTGATACATGTAAATAAATAGAAAGAATACCTATGATAGTTCATTATTCACTAAATCTCAAGAACAAAATGAACCTATCTTTCAATGTATTTGTCATATCAAAAGCTTCTTTTGACATATCACCTTGGATGCAGATGTCTAGGTCTGTCATTGACGGGGAAACTTTCAAGTTGATGGCCAAAGATGATCTAGAGAGAAATGAAAAAGATGCATTAGTTTTGCCAATAGTACATGATACAGTCGGCAAAGAATCTGCAAATGACACAATTGAGGAGAAACTAGCAGTGTACGAAGAGAATGGGAAATTGGACAACCAAATGCTTGATATCTCATATGGTGATGATAAACCTCAGGTTTGCCCTTTAGCACACTTGTCCTAGTCTCCAAATATAGTAGACTACTAATCAACTCAGTAACTTCAACAATTTATAAACTCATTTCCATTGTTTATTGATATCAATTTGAAGATTAAGTCATTTATGCAGGTTGGACCAACTGATACGGAAACAGATATCAACACATTTGCAGTGATGGTGGATGATAAATATATTAAAGAGATTGATGATTCTGTTGATGTAGTTGGTGAGAAGCATGACACCCCCAAAATCAATGACGAAGAACTGGTGGATGAAAATAGCAATCAGAATACAGAATTTAATGAGCACAAAGACAAGAACAAAGTTGCAGTTGAAGTCCAACCAACTAACTCTGGATATCATATTAATGAAGATGAAGAGGTGATACAATGTCCATGCCATCAATTTCATAACATATTAACGATTTGAGCTTGTCTGTGACTGAAACACAAATTAGAGAAGAAGAGACACTTAAATGCAACCTATCTTTCAAAGTATTAATTGCACTCCAAACTTTTTTTGACAAATAAAAATTGATGCAGATTTCTAAATCTGGTAAAGAAGAAGAAGTTTCAAAGTTATTGGCTGACAAGGATGAAATAATCTTATCAAAAGCACATGAAATAATCAATCAAGAATACGCAGATGACCCAGTCCTTGTTGAAGAAAAACATTTGATACTTGAAGAGAAGAATGAGGAATTAGACAACACTATAGTTGATTCGTCAGATAACAGGGACAAATCTCAGGTTTGCCCTTTAGCACACTGTGCATACCCAAAAAGTCAAATACTAACAGAAAATAAGAAAAAAAACTTCATCAGATTAGAAATTACATCATTTTTTTTACCTCAATTAAGTTTAATCGCCATTTTGCAGATTGGACAAACTGATACAAAGGTGGCAGATGACAAGAATATAAAGGAGAACCTTGATGATTCTACTGATGCTGTTGGTGAGAACAATGATGCTCTCAACATCAATGAAGAATTGATGGATCAAAACAGCAAGGACAACACAGAATCTGATGTGCACAAAAATGAAGACCACAAAAATGAAGTCGAAATAGCAGCAACTGGCGGTGGAGATAAGGAGAATCCTGATGATTCTACAGATACAGTGGGTGCGGACAATGATGCTCCCAGCATCATTGAAGAACTAATGGGTCAAAACACTGAGGACAACACAAAATCTGATGTGCATAAAAATGAAGACCACAAAGTTGAAGTTGAAATAACACCAAGTGGTGATGGAGATCATAGTAGTGCAGACGAAGAGGTGATAACAAATCCATGCCATAAACCACATAACATTGAGGTGTTTAGGAAGTGGTGTATACTAAGATAAGATAATTTTGAGATTGTCTATTAATAAAATGTAAGTTAGAGAAGAATAACATGCAAATTACCAAAAGAAGTAATGATAATTGAGGACTCAAAATGTAATGATAAACTAGTATTAAACAAATATAATACCAGTGGCAACTCTCTATGCATTACATCTCAAGAACAAGATAATGACTTTGATAAAAGATAATGGTCTATCTTCAAAGTACTTATCATAGTGCAATATCTTATTTACATATAATCTTGGATGCAGATTTCTAGGTCTGACATTGATGAAGAGAAAGCTTCGAAGTTGATGGTCGAAGATGAGATGAAGAAGATTGAAAATGAGTCATTAGTTTCAGCAAAAGCGCAGGAGGAGAACATTGCGGTCGAATCTGCAGCTGACTCTGCCCTTGTTGAAGAAGAAAAAGAACCAGTATATGAAGAGAAGAATGAGGACTTAGGCAACAAAACTGTTGATATGTCATATGGTGATAACAACAATCAGGTTTGCCCTTTAGCACATTTGTCCTTGTCTGCTTAAAAATAGTAGAATACTTACACACTCTAAGAAAAAGAATTCCCTCAAGAAGAAACTTTACAAAATTGAGAAACTCATTCGGTTGCTTGTTGATTGCAATTCTAAGATTAATATGCAATTTTGCAGGCTGGACCAACTGATATTGAAATAAGTGATACCACACCTGCAAATACGATGGATGATGAATGTACAAAGAAGAGTTATGATGATTCTATTGATGCAGTAGGTGAGACGCATGAAACTCCCAACATCAATGAGGAAGAAAGGATGAGTCAAGATATCCAGGACAGCATAGAATCAAATGTGCGTAAAGATGAGGACCACAACGTTGAAGTTGTAATAGCACCAACTACCGATGGAGATCATATTAATGATGATGAAGACGTATCTGAAGAGAAGAACGATGGATTAGGCAACGATAAAGTCGATTTCTCATATGGTGATGGAAAAACACAGGTTTGACCTTTAACACATTAATCCTAGTCTCTTTACAAGTAGTAGAACAATAAACAAGAAAGTTTAATCATTTAGAAAATCTCTATTATTGCATGATGATCTCAAATTTAATAATTGGAGGGCCATTTTGCAGGGCCCTATTAAAGATGAAATAATCACCAATGAATCTACAGATGATTCAGTCCTTGTTGAAGATGAAGAACAGCAAGACAAGAATGGTGCAGACGATGATCTCGTTTGTTTCTCATATGGTGGTGATGGCAAAACACAGGTTTGACATTTACCATATTTGTTGTAGTCTCTTTATAAATAGTAGAACAATAAAAAATAAAGAAACTTTAGTAATTTAGAAATCATTTTTATTGCATGATGAATTCAAATTTAAGATTAGAAGGCCATTTGGCAGGTCGGGCCAACCAACGCTGAAATATGCGACACCACATCTTTGAAGATGGATGATAAAAGCATAAAGGAGAGCTTTGATGATTCCTCTGATGATGATGGTGAGAAGCATGAAGCACACAACGTCATTGAGAAGGAACAAATGGATCAAAATAGCAAGATGGAATCTGATGTACACAAGGACGAGGTCCACAATGTTGCAGTTGAAGTAGTTGAAACAAACCATGGATATCTTATTAATGAAGATGAAAAGGTTAGTAATGTTCAATACCTACAATATTATCAAGATACTTAAGAAAGAAGTGCAAGATTACAAAGTTGTCTTTAGCTTGTCTTTGACAGAAATGTTAGCTTAGAAAAATCAACATGCAAATTGATTGCTAAATGAAGTCATGATAAGTTTTCTATTGAGAGAAAAGATAAATGAAATGTGAGAATTCAAAATGTGATTATACATTCACCAAAGAAGGTGACTACACACTAGTAACTAATAAAATGAACTCCTCAAAAAAAAACTAATAAAATGATGCCTGGAATAGTTTCTATGAATTACATGTCAACAATAAGATTAATAAGTTGGATAGAAAGATGCACACCTATCTTACAAAGTACTAGACATATTCCAAGCTCCTATTGACATATAATCTCGGATGCAGATTTCCAGGTCTGACATTGATGAAGAAAAAACCTCAAAATTAATAGTAGATGATGACCTGGAGAAGAATGAAAATGATTCATTGATCTTAATGAAAATACATGAGGCAATTGCCAAAGAATCTGAAGATGACTCAGTCCTTGCCAATGAAGAAGAAATACCAACATATGAAGAGAAGAATGAGAAATTAGGCAATGATGTTTATTTCTCATATGGTGATGATAAACCTCAGGTTTGCAATTAAGCAAATGTTTCCTAGACTCCATACAAATACTGACAAACATAGAAACTTTAGTAAAACAGAAATGCAGTTTCATTGTTCGTTGATATAAATTTAAGATTAGTGGGCTACTTTGCAGGTTGGGTCAACCGAAGCTGAAATATGTGACACCACATATTTGAAGATGGCGGACGATAAAACTATAAGGGATAACTTTGATGATTCTACTGATGTAGTTGGTGAGAAGCACGATGCTGACAACATTAGTGAAGAAGAACAGATGAATGAAAATAGAACGCCGAACACAGAATTTGATGTGCACAAAGATGAGGACCACTATGTTGCAGTTAATGAGAACGACAAGGTGAGTAATAATCAATTCGTAAATCTACAATATTAATCGAAAGTCTTAAAGAAGTGCAAAATAAATTACAAAGACATCTTTAACTTGTCTCTGACATAAATGTAAACATGCAAATTGCTAAAACAAATCATGATAAGTTTTTCTTTCGTGCAAGAAAGAAGTATACTCCAAGCTCGCTTTAACAAAATAAAAGGTGATTCAGCAATAAGATCGATTACGATGATAGAAAGATGCATATCTATCTTACAAAACATTAACTATACTCCAAGCTCGTATTGACATATAATCTCGAATGCAGATTTCGAGGTCTAACAATGATGAAGAAAATACTTCAGAATTAATAACTGAAGATGACCTGGAGAAGAATGAAAGGGATTCATTATCATACAGCGATGACAAACTTCAGGTTTGCCCATTTTGGACAGTTTCTATAGAGATATTAGAACATTAACCAAAATGAAAACTTAAGCAATATAGAAATTCATTCTCATAGTTTTTCCTTTTAATCTCTGTTTAAGTTTAGTGCACCAATTTGCAGGTTGGACAATCAAATACAGAAACACATGACAACATATCTGCAAAAAAAGTGGATGACAGGAACATAGAGAACTTTAATGATTCTATTGATGCAGTCACTGAGATAAATGTTGCTTCCAACATCAATGAGGAAGAAAGGATGAATCAAAATGCTAAAGAAAACACAGAATCTGAAGAGCAGAAGTATGAGGACCACAAAGTGGAAACTGAAGTAGCACCAACTGGCATTGGATATCATAATAATGAAGACGAAGAGGTGACAAACTGTCCATGTCATACTAGCAATTAAATAGAAATGATACTTGGAGTAGTTCTTTATGCTTTAGAACTCTAGAATGATTCTGTTTTGAAAAGATATCTTCAGAGAAAATTTAAATTACCCGATGTCATACAAGATTCTTTTGACATATCATCTTCGATGCAGATATCTACAATTGATGAAGAAGGCACTTCAAAGGTAATGACCGAAGATGATCCAGATAAGAAAGAAAAAGATGCATTTATACCAGAAGTAAGTGAAATAATCACCAAAGAACCTGAGCTAGTCCATGCCGAAGAAGAAAAACAATCAGCATGTGAAGAGAAGAAAGAAGAATTTGATTTCTCATACAGTGACAAATTTCAGGTTTGCCTTTCTATCAGGAGCAATCAATATAAATATTTTTTTGGGGAAGTAGTCAATATAAATATTAGAACGTTAACCAAAGTGAAAACTTTCGTAAAATACAAATTGATTTTCATAATTTTTTTAAAATACAGCTTTAAGTTTAGTGCCCCTTTCTGCAGGTTGGACAATCCGATACAAAAACACATAACAAGATATCTACAAAGACAGTGGATGACAATAACATCGAGGAGAACTTTAATGATTCTATTGATGCAGACGATGAGAAGAATGATGCTTCCAACATCAATGAGGAAGAAATGAAGTGTCAAAATTTCAAATTCAACATAGAATCTGATTTGCACAAAGATGAGAACCATGAAATCGAAGCTAAAGTAGCACTAGCTGGCAGTGGAGATTATATTAACGAAAATGAAGAGGTGATAAACTATCCATGACATACTAGCAATTAAACAGAAATGATTCTAGGACCAGTTCACTATGCTTTACATCATCAGAACAATTAATAACTTGGATATGCAAATACAGACATGTTTTCAAATTATTCGCAGAACAAGATTCTAATGACATATCATCTTCTAAGCAGATTTCTGCGCCTGATATCGATGAAGAAGATACTTCAAAATTAATGACCCAAGATGATTTCGAGAAGAATCAATATGATGCATTTATTGTTCCAGAAGTAAGTGAAACGATCACCAAACAATCTGCAGATGACCTAGTTCATACTGAAGAAGCAAAACAATCAGTATATCAAGAGAAGAATAAGGAATTTGATTTCTCATACAGAGATGACAAACTTCAGGTTAGTAAATATTAGAATATTAACCAAACAAAAATGTTAGTAATTAAAATTCTATTTTTATAGTTTTTTACCTCAGTTTTAAGTTAAGTTGAGCCGGTTTGCAGGTTGAACAAACTGTCACTGAGATGCATGATACCATATCTGCAAAGACTGTGGATGCCAATGATTCCCTTGAAGCACATATTAATGAGGAAGAAAGGATGAGTCAAAATTCCAAGGACATCATAGAATCCGATTCGTATAAAAATGAGGACCCCAAAGTCGAAGCTGATTTAGCACCGACTAACATTGCAGATCATATTAGCGCAGCTGAAGAGGTGATAAAGTATCCATTCTATACTAGCAATTAAATAAAAATGATATGAGGAATAATTCTCTAGTCTTTACATCTCGAGAACAATTAATAGCTCGGATATGCAGATACAAATCTATCTTCCAAATTTCTCGTCATAGTACAAGATTATCCGACATATCATTTACCATGCAGATTTCTGTGACTGCTGTTCATGAAGAAGACATGTCAATGTTAACGAATCAAGATGATCTGGAGAAGAATGAAAATGATGCATATGTCATTTCAGAAGTACATGAAACAAGCACTAAAGAATCTGCAGATGACTCAGTTTATTTTGAAGAAAAGGAATCAGTGTATGAAGAGAAAATTGAGGAATTTGATTCCTCACACTGTGATGACAAACTTCAGGTTTGTCCCTTAGCAAGTAGCCATTTTACAAATATTAGAAGAGTGACCAAAACAACAATCTAGTAATTTAGAAACTCGTTCACACTTTTCTTTTTGTTTCAATTATAAGTACATTTGGCCATTTTGCAGGTTGGACAAACAGATTCTGAAACACATGACACCATAGCTGAAAACACTGTCAATGACAGTAACGTAGAAGAGAACTTGAATGATCCTATTGATGCAGTCAGTGAGAAGAGTGATGCTCCCAACATCAATGAGGAAGAAACGATTGGTCAACATTTCAAGGAGAGTATAGAATCTGATGTGCATGAAGATGTGGACCACAAAGTTGAAGCTGATGTAGCACCACTTAGAATTAGAGAACAGATTATCGCAGATGAAAAGGTGATAAACTATCCATTCCATACTAGCAATTAAATAGATATGATACCTAGAATATTTCTGTATTCTTTACATCTCAAGAACAATTAATAACTAGTGTAGAAAACTGTAGTAGAGAGCTCTATTATTTTCTTTCTATACAACTTATATACAAGACATGTACCCCCAAAATTATGGGACAGCCAGAGAGAAATAGGGAACCTAGCGATATGCACCTATTTCTAATCTAAAATATATTACCAAAAGATAAACTTCTTAAAATAGCCAACTAATCCCATAGAGGATTACCTACACTAGCCCTCAAGCTGGTGAATAGGTATTCTCCTTTCCCAACTTGGATACAACAGATTGAAAATTTGAGTTACTTAAACACTTCATAAGAACATCGGCAAGTTGACTGTGTAGGTACATAAAGGTCTACAAATCAATCTGCTATCCAACATCTCTTTGATAAAGTGCCTATTAATTCCAATGTGTTTCGTCCGATCATGTAGCACTGGATTGTGAGCTATATTTATCGCAGATTTGTTGTCACAATGCAGTTTCATGGAGCCATCTCACTTTATTCAAATCTTGAAACATAACTTCAACCAAAGTAGTTCACATATACCTTAGGCCATGGCTCTAAATTCAGCCTTCGCATTTGAACGAGCTATCACACTTTGTTTTTTACCTCTCCATGTCACAAGGTTTCCACCAAGAAATGAGCAATATCCTAAAGTTGACCATCAACAATTGATCCAGCAAAATGGACATTAGTAAATGCTTCAAGTATCGAATTTCCATTTCTTCTAAATGGGATGTCATTTCATGGTGTTCCAAATGAACTTCCGTTGGATTATGCATAAATTGACTGATCACACTCAATGCATAAGCTATATCCGGCCTTGTATGAGATAAATAAATAAGTTTTCCTACAACGCGTTGAAACATTTCTCTATCTACTGCAACATCTTCTTTTGTTGTTGCAAGTTTAAAATGAGGATACGTGGTAGTACTTGCCGGTGCATGTTATTTTGCCAGTTTCTTTAAGAAGATCAGTGATATACTTTTGTTGAGAGATAAAAATTCCCTTCTCAAAATGAGCAACTTCAATTCTAAGAAAATACTTCAACCTTCCCAATGACGTAATCTCAAACTCAGCCAAGTATTGATTCAAGGCTTCTTGTTCCTTAACATCATCTCCTGTAATTATTATGTCATCAACATGCACCAAGAGGGCTGTGAGTTTTCTCGAAAAATAGTGTTTAATAAATAATATGTGATCACCTTGACTTCATTTGTATCCCATGGCCAACATAATTCTTGCAAATCTTTCAAACCATGCCCCTAGTGATTGATTAAAGTCGTACGATGCATTTTTCAGCTTACAAACAGTATGTTCAGCTAAATTCTTTTAATACCCTGATGGAACATCTAAATAAATCTCTTCTTCTAACTTCCCATGTAAGAAAACATTCTTGACATCAAATTATTTCAACTCCCGGCCATAATTAATAGCTAATTATAGAAATACCCTAACTGTATTCATCTTCTCAACAGAAGAAAATGTCTACATAATCTATTTCACACGATTGAGTATATCTCTAGTCCCCAACCTTGTCTTCTATTTCTCAATTGATTCATCTGCTCTAAACTGTGTATGACCCACTTACAACCCACTGGCTTCTTTCCTTTATGTAACTTCACCATTTCTCTATCTTGTTCTTTTCTAATGCCTCCATCCCCGCATTCATAGCTCGTTTCCACTTTCATCGGATAAAGCCTCAGATGAGGTTGCATGTATGGTAATAGCATTCAAGCTTACAAGAAAGACTTTATGTGTTGGAGAAATCTTAGATGACAATAAATTTGCAAGAGGATATAGTAGTTGCTTTGTACATTTTCTAGTTCCTTTCTAATGGAAATAGGAAGGTTCTGCTCAAGATTATCTAACATAAGGTTCAGATTCTTTCAATGGATGATAAAAAAGGTTTACCTAATTCAAAGAATTCAAGTTGGATTCTTGGATCTGCATAGGTTTAGGAACATTTGCCTTCCACCTTGTGTACACTTTGTCAAATTTCACATTGTTAGGGGCTTTAACTTGTGACAAATTTGTCGTTTCAGACATGAATTAGAGTACAAGTGTTTCAATAATTGGTTCAATCACAAGCTCAGAAGGATTCTTAAGCACATGATTGGAACATGATGAAAAAGGAAGTACATATATAGAATCTGAAATTCTAGACAAAGGAATGGAAAACAAATTGAATAAGAAACCCTCCTTATCTTCTATATTTGAATTCTCCCCCTTAAGATGAGGACCATTGAAGTAAGACTGTTGTTCATGGAATGTGACATCTGTTGAAACATAAAGTCTCTTCGATGGAAAATGATAATACTTGTAACCTTTTTGAGTTGAAGAATAACCTTTTTGAGTCTCTTCGATGGAAGTAAGACTTTTGTTCATGGAATGTAACATCAGATTTACGTTTAAGCAAAAAAAGTCGAGTAACTCAAGTCCAATCATCAATGAAAGAAACAAATGATCTTGCCCAGAAACATTAAAAACAATGGATCAAGCCACTGTTATCTGTTAATATGAATGAGATAAAAGGAAGTATATCTTCTTTTATTTCTGATTGAAAAAGGTACACACTTGTGTTTAGCAAGTTCACACACTCACAATGAAAACTTTCAACATCTAAATTCTTAAACAAAGGACACAAAATTTTGATACACAAAATTTTGATAACCCTAAAGAATGAATGCCCAAGTCGACGATGGTGAAATAAAGCTTTATCTTTATGGGATAAGATGAGCTCATATTTGAAGGTAGCGGATAATTTGCTCCTAATTGTGTTCAACAAACTTGGTGCTTCAAGATAGTAGAGGTCAACCCTTTTTCTAGCACATGCAGTCATCCTCCCAGAATTCTTATTCTGAAATACACAATAGCCTATTGTAAAAAATCACATTGCAACATAAATCCTGAGTTTGTGTTAGATACTAGGTTTATGGACAAGTTTGGAACATGAACATTTTTAAAGGTATTCATGAACTTATTTTGACATTTCCAAATCTTGCTACAGTAGTCAAGGATCCATCAACTGTGGATATTTTCTTATAGCTTGGGCATATTGTATAATGGAGAAAATATTGGAAAAATGAGTCATATGATCGGTAGATCCTAAGTCCATGATTCAGGAGTTGGTAAAGCTTGTACTTGAAGCATTGAATCCAATGGAATGCGGAAACTCACCTGAATGCACCAAAGAAGAACTACCTATTGATTCTTCAGATTTTCTGAGACTACTAATAAGTGATCTGAATCTATCAATCTCATTTTGATTGAGATGACTTGGCTCTTGTGGTGCTGGTCTTGATGTATTTTATGTTCTTGCAATAATGTGGACTTGTCCATTAATACGTTGTTGGCCTCCTTTTTGACCTCATCCTCGCTTGGTGGCTTAATGTGAAGCTTCCAACATCTTTCACAGGTGTGGTGAGACTTTTTGCAATTAGGGAGTTTTTGTTTACCACCATTTTCTCCTTCAAATATTATTCCATCTCCAAGTTTATGGTTGATTTGTTGATATCATGAACCACCATAGATAAACTATCAGAGATCTATGGTTCAAGCATCAAATCTCTTCTTCTTTATTCACTCCGTATTAAAGTCACTACTTCATTAAGGCATGGAAGTTCAGACTTTGCCCAAGAATTGATATCCTCGCCTGATCAAATTCTGGATTAAGTCCAGCCAAAAAATCATAAACTCGAGATCACTTAAGATATTTTTTCCCATCTAACCTCTAAGAAGCATGAATGTTCTGCAATTCTCCTAATTTTGGGGTTGGATTGCCTCTTCTAACTGGACTGTTGTAGAAGTCTCCTGAATCTTTGACATCTTGAATGACGATGAGTTGATGATGTTGCCTTTTCAAAAGCATAAAGATATTACTTGGTAATGAAGGCCACAACTTTCACAGTGATAAGACTAAAAAGAATCGCAGAAAAGAGACTAAAGTTCTGATACCATGTAGAGAGTTCTATTATTTTCTGTCTATACAACTTGTATACAAGACTTGTAACCCCCAAACATATTAGGATGACTAAAATCTGGAAGGCTGAAATCAAATCCCATAATTATGGGACAACTAGAGAGAAACATGTAACCTAACAATATGCAACTATTTCTAATCTAGAATATATTACCAAATGAGAAACTTATTAAAATAGTTAACTAATCTTGTAAGGATTTCCAACACTTAAATATGGAAACCTATCTTTCAAATTACTCATCATCGTACAAGATTATTTGACATATCATTTTCAATGCAGATTTCTATGACTGGTATTGACGAAGAAGATGTGTCAACATTAATGTCTCAAGATGATCCCGAGAAGAATGAAAATGATGCATTTGTCATTCCAGAAGTACATGAAACAAGCACTAGAGAATCTGCAGATGACCCAGTTCATTTTGAAGAAGAAAAAGAATCAGTGTATCAAGAGAAAATTGAAGAATTTGATTCATCATACTGTGATGACAAACTTCAGGTTTGTCTTTTAGCACATAATAACCTCCGTACAAATATTAGGAGACTAACCAAAACAACAATCTAAGTAATTTAGAAACTGATTCTCATACTTTTTCATTTTAATTATAAGTTTAGTTGGCCATTTTGCAGGTTGAACAAGAAAATGCTGGAACACATGACACCATATCTGCAAAGACTTTGGATGACAATAACATACAAGAGAACTTAAATGATTCTATTGATGAAGTCAGTGAGAAGAGTGATGCTCCCAACATCAACCAGGAAGAAATGATTGGTCAATTTTCCAAGGACATTATAGAACTTGGTGTGCACAAAGATGAGGACCACAAAGATGAACCTGATGTAGCACCAGCTAGCATTGGAGATCACATTAGTGCCACAAATGAAGAGGTGATAAACTATTCATTCCATGCTTCAAATTAAATAGAAATGATACCTGGAATAATTCTTTATTCTTTACATCTTGAGAACAATTAATAATTTGGATATGCAGATACAGACCTATCTTCCAAATTACTGATCATAGTACAAAATTATTTGACATACCATTTTCGACACAGATTTCTGTGACAGGCATGGTTGAAGAAGACATGCCAACATTAACGACTCAAGATGATTTGGAGAAGAATGAAGATGATGCATTTGTCATTCCAGAAGTACATGAAACAAGCACCATAGAATCTGCAGATGACTCGGTCCATTTTGAAGAAGAAAAGGAATCAGTGTACCAAGAGAAAATTGAGGAATTTGATTCCTCATACTGTGATGACAAACTTCAGGTTTGTCCTTTAGAACGTAACCTCCATACAAATATTAGAAGAGTAACCAAAACAAAAAATTTAGTAATTTAGAAACTCATTCTCATACTTTTTCATTTCAATTATAAGTTCAATTGGCTATTTTATAGGTTGGACAAACAGGTGTTGAAACACATGACACCACATCTGCAAAAACTGTCAATGACAATAACGTAGAAGAGAACTTCGATGATTCTATTGATGGAGTCAGCAAGAAGAGTGATGCTCCCGATGTCAATGAGGAAGGAATGATTGGTCAAATTTCCAAGGACATTATAGAACTTGATGTGCACAAAGATGAGGACCACAAAATTGAAGCTGATGTAGCACCAGCTAGCATTGGACATCCTATTAGCGTCACAGACAAAGAGGTGATAAATTATACATTCCATGCTTGAAATTAAATAGAAATGATATCTGGAATAATTCTCTATTCTTTACATCTCAAGAACAATTAATAAAATGGATATGAAGATACAGAACTATCTTCCAAATTACTCATCATAGTACAAGATTATTTAACATACCACCATCGCAGATTTCTATGACTGCCATGGATGAAGAACACGTGCCAACGTTAACGACTCAAGAAGATCTGGAAAAGAATGTAAATGATGCATTTGTCATTCCAGAAGTACATGAAACAATCGCTAAAGAATTTGCAGATGAGACGCTCCATTTTCAAGAAGAAAATGAATCAGTGTACGAAGAGAAAATTGAGGAATTTGATTCCTCATACTGTGATGACAAACTTCAGGTTTGTCCTTTAGAACGTAACCTCCATACAAATATTAGAAGAGTAACCAAAACAAAAAATTTAGTAATTTAGAAACTCATTCTCATACTTTTTCATTTCAATTATAAGTTCAATTGGCTATTTTATAGGTTGGACAAACAGGTGTTGAAACACATGACACCACATCTGCAAAAACTGTCGATGACAATAACGTAGAAGAGAACCTCGATGATTCTATTGATGGAGTCAGCAAGAAGAGTGATGCTCCTGACGTCAATGAGGAAGGAATGATTGGTAAAATTTCCAAGGACATTATAGAACTTGATGTGCACAAAGATGAGGACCACAAAGTTGAAGCTGATGTAGCACCAGCTAGCATTGGACATCCTATTAGCGTCACAGACGAAGAGGTGATAAATAATCTATTCCATGCTTGAACTTAAATAGAAATGATATCTGGAATAATTCTCTATTCTTTACATCTCAAGAACAATTAATAAATTGGATATGAAGATACAGAACTATCTTCCAAATTACTCATCATAGTACAAGATTATTTAACATACCACCATCGCAGATTTCTATGACTGCCATGGATGAAGAAGACGTGCCAACGTTAACGACTCAAGAAGATCTGGAAAAGAATGTAAATGATGCATTTGTCATTCCAGAAGTACATGAAACAATCACTAAAGAATTTGCAGAAGAGACACTCCATTTTCAAGAAGAAAAGGAATCAGTGTATGACGAGAAAATTGAGGAATTTGATTCCTCATACTGTGATGACAAACTTCAGGTTTGTCCTTTAGCACATAACCTCCATACAAATATTAGAAGGGTAACCGAAACAAAATTTTTTGTAAACCAGAAACTCGTTCTCATATTTTTTTTTGTTTCAATTTTAAGTTTAATTGGCCATTTTGCAGGTTGGACAAACAGGTGTTGAAATACATGAGACTGTATCTGCAAAGACTGTCGATAACAATAACATCAAAGAGAACTTGAATGATTCTATCGATGCAGTCAGTGAGAAGAGTGATGCTCCCAACATCAACGAGGAAGAAATAGTTGATCAAAAGTCCAAGGACATCACAGGACTTGGTGATCACAAAGATGAGGAAGACAAAGTTGAAGCTGAAGTAGCACCAGCCAGAAGTGAAGTTCATATTAATGCAGATGAAGAGGTGATAAACTGTCAATGCCATAAACTACACTGCATTTCCAGGGTTTATGAAAGGTGTAGGAAGTAGTATTACAAAGATAACACAATTTTGAGCTTGTCCTTCAATCGAACCTTTGTTAGAGAAGAATCAAAATGCAAATTGCTAAAAGAAAATATTTGAAACCTCAAAAATGTCATACACTAGTAATAAATACAAATGTACCTGGGATACTCCTCTATTGCAATCAACCTAATGTTAAATAGCTTGTATTTTATAGAGGGCAATTAGATTGTCATACTCCAAACTCTTTCTAACATATAATCTCAGATGCAGATTTCTGGGTTTGACATTGATGAGGAAGCTTCAAAATTTATACTCGAAGATGGTCTTGAAAAGAATGATAAGGATGCACTACTCCTACCAAAAGGACAAGATATGATTGCTAATGAATTTGTAGATGACTCGAGCCTTGTCAAACAAGAAAAAGAACTAGTTGATGAAGAGAAAATTGCGGAATCAGACTACAAAATGGTTGATATGTCATATGGTGACGACAAACATCAGGTTTGACCTTCGGCACATTTCTCTTAGTCTACATAGAATTAGTAGACTACTAACAAACAAAAAAACTTTAATAATTTAGAAACTCATGACTGTTTGTTGATCTCAATTTTAAGATTAGCTCAAGCACAGCAAAGGAAAAATGATATTAGTGGGCCAACTTGCTGGTTGATCTCAATTTTAAGATTAGTTCAGGCACAGCAAAGAAAAAGAAAATATTGGTGAGCCAATTTGTTGGATAACCGATACTAAAAAATGATACCACAGCTACAAAACAATGATCGATGATAAGAGTACAGAGAGCTTTGATGATTCTATTGACATTCGACACAGTTGTTCAGAACTGTGAAAATATCAACATCAACGAGAATGATTGCATGAGTGAAAGCTCCAAATACAACAAAGAATATAATGTGCACAAAGATGGACACAACAGTTAAAATTGAAATCAAATAAACTAGAGATGGATATCGCATTGACGAAGATGAAGAGGTATCAAACTGTTGATAGTGTAAGCTATACAACATTTTCAAGGCTTTCTAAAAGAGATGAAGCTGCAAATTGTCTTACAAAGGCCACCATTTTTTTAGCATGGCAATGACTCTGAAAATAAGTTTGAGAAGAATAAACAGAAAAAATCCCAAAAGAATTCACGATATTCAAGAACACAAATTTGTGTTCAAATAATTAAATAGAAATGATGCTTGTTACGGCTCTGTGTGCATTATACTCATCATACTTCAAGCTTTCTTTTGACGTGACATCTTTAATGCAGCTTTCTAAGTCTGGCGTCGATGAAGCAGAAGCTTCAAAGTCGGAGACCAAAGAAGATGTGCAGAAAAATGAAGAGGAAGCCCCAGTCTTACCAAAAGTACAATACATAATAGACAAACAATCTGCAGATGACTCAGTCCTTATTGAAGGAAAAGAACAACTGGTTCATGAAAAGAAGAATCAGGAATTAGGCAACAATGCAGCTGATTTCTCACATCATGATGATAAACTTCAGGTATGCTCTTTAGCACAATTGTCCTAGTCTCTATATATAAGATGTCACCAACCAAGATGGAAACTTTGTTAATTTAGAATTCATTTTCATGGTGCATTATCTCAATTTTAAGTTTAGCACTCCATTTTGCAGGCTGGGTCAACCCATACTGCCACAAGTGACCCTATAGATTCAAAGGCGTTGGATGATGAAAGTGTCAAGGGCAATTTGGAAGATTCTGTTGATACAGTTGCTGAAAAGCATAATGCTAATGAGGAGCATAACCACATAATAGAGATCAAGGAAAGTGATGATTCACATAATTGCAGTAAAGACACTGAAGAGCTTGTACAGAATACAAATGAGACATATGAGTTTGAACGCACAGATTGCCAAAACATGGATATGCTCAGAGAAGGTTCGCAACCTCAGAACATTGGAGAGATGTCTATTATTGAAGATTATGATGCACAAATTAATTCTGATCTTTCAGGGGATAGTGAAATCATAAAGAAAGCAGCTGGTTTGGAAGAGTCCAATGAGGAGGAGGTTAGAAAACAAATCATTGACAGTAATGATATCATCGTTGATGCAGAATTGCCTCTTGAGGTGATGGTCCAAGAGAACCATAATGAGACAACAGAAGATAGCAAATTCATAGAAGAGTGCAGTCTTGGAGATGAACAGGAAAATGAGACAATAGGAGTAAGCTCAAATGAGGAGCAAAAGGGAAGTGATCAACCCACCAAAGAGAATGATCTGAAACATGTCAATGAAACTTTTAAAGAAGCTGAAGACAATCAGATCTCTCAAAAAGATGCAGCTGAACAAATTCCTGATAACATTGCTGAAAATGATAACACGGATAAAAACTCTAACTCATTCTCCAATGAGGTTCCAGAAAGAATCATAGTGGCCCAGACATGCAATTCCACTGAAGAACACAATGAGGATAATCAAGAGAAACAGGAAATAAGCTTTCAGGAAAATCTTGCTGAAATATGTCTACCATATCAAGACACGTTAGCAGGGACTGAGACAGAAAATGCATACGACACACCCCACAATGAACATCAGGTAATGAGTTAGTTAGCACCCTCAAGAAAGAACAAAAGAAAAGAAAATAGTAACTTATACTTTCAAGGTTAATGAACTCTTTCTTGTGGTCAATTTTAACTTCGATGGGCTCCTAGGATTTTTTTAGAGGGGGTTTGTAGGCTTGTAATGAAAAAGACATCTCAAATATTTTATATTTTTAACATTCCCCTCACATAAAAAATGACATCTTTTGCATCTATTACATGGATTTTTTTTTACCGCATATTACATAGACAATTTAAGTAGGACTTTACAAGTCATAAGTTTCTCATGGTTTGAACTCTGGACCTGTAGACAATTTTTTTATCTGCCCCTAATTAAACATGTTTTTTTCTTAACTTTGTTGAGCCAGTGGTCTATCATAAAAGGTTAAGTTTAAAAGGATGCCGTCAACTTTTATAGTTGTATTCAATTGTACATGCACATCTAGACAATGTTTCATTATTATGTGAAAATGTATTGTCAACACATCAGTCATATCAATTGTCCTCTCAAAAAAAAAATCAGTCATATCAACCACATTTCCTTGAAAGCTATTGCCATGTATCGTTATCCTAGTTAAGAACTTTTTCCCTCAAAATAAGTTCTTAACTAGAATAAAATTTAAACAATACTTTATCTTTTTTAACTTTTACAGTGTGCTCTAAAAGAGAAATCATGTCATTTTTTATTTCGTTTTATTTGAAGTTGTTACATTAAAGTTGCAAATACCCGTATTTGCTATAACTTCAAAGTCACAGCCAGATCTTGAGACATTAAGGCTCCTCCACTCTACAGGTGAAAGAGACAAACTTTTCATCATACAGAAGTTCTGAGATTGCTGAATCAGAACCCAGAGAAGAGACATTACCCTATCAAGAAACTTCCACTTCAAAAGAAGACGCCTTATCTACGAATGTGGATTCCCCTGAGAATGACATGCAAGAAGATGTCACTGCAGTGTTGCTGGAAGATCATATCCAAGAAGCTATAGTAAATGTTCAACATATGGAAACAAATGTATCAGATAACAAAAGCCAAGAGGACAAAGAATCTGGGGATATCCTAGTAATAAAGGAAACAAAACATCAACAAGAAGAGGGAATAACGGATGTGATTTCACATGTAAAACTTCCTAAAGATTTTTTTACCAAAGAGGGCAACAAAGGAAGTGGAGATGACGAAGGACATTCAGACAGCAGCTCACAAAATGAGAAATTGCAAAGTGTGTATACCACTAAGCCAAGTTATATAGATGATGAAGACCATGAGCAAAACATTGAAAGAGTGTTAAAAACAAACACAGGAGAGGAACAGGAAGAAAATAACAGAGCAAACTTAGAGATGAAAGTCGAAAGAAGAAACATAGAGAATAGTACAGAAGAAGAGCTGCTAGAAGGTCAGAAACCTAAGAACCCTATTGAAATGGTCTGTGATAAGCAAGAACAAGGAGAAGGAACAGAAATCATTCATGTCACTATTGAGGACAGGCTGCAGACAAATAGAAATGAGGTACTCAATGCATTAAATGACTTGGACCCTGTCAAATGTAACAATGAACAAACTCAAGGTTCTAATGTCCTGGAGAATATATTCAAAGAAAAAAAGGTAAAAAAATAATATAATCTTTTGTTAACTCCATACTGTATTCAATAAAAAAATGTTATTAATAATCCATATGCATTATGATTGCGAGCAGACCCTCCAAACTGAGGATTCCAATGAAGGAAATGAAGAAACTCAAGAAGAGAAGAACGATGATCTGCTTGTCAATGGTAAATCAGTAGAAAAGAATATTGAATTATCCAATCGGCATATAGGGAACTTGGAACCCGAGAAACTTCAGAAGACTACAAACTTTAGTGAGTGCAACATATGGCCTCAGGAAGATGCTTCTGGTACTGTTGCAAGTGATGCAATCAAGATCAAACAATCAGCGGAAGTTTCGCATAAACCAAAAAACAGTGAACAAGAAATCAACATTGAGCCCACAGAAACAAATACCATGATGCATGAAACACCAAATGATAAGGTACGGTGGCAGCAAAAGAATTTTCCACAATTTACAAATACTATAGATTTGTGTGTATGATATACCTTTTGTGCTTTTATCTATTCTTGCAACTAAAGTTTTTGCTTGTTTACAGATTGGTGAACATGGTTCTACAAGTTTAGGAGAGAATTTTCTGATAACAGGACCCATTGAAGCGATAGGAATTACATCAGTAATGGAAGAGGATCAAAAGAAGAACCTCAATGATTCATCTACTGGAATGAAATCCGATGTACAAGTGAAAAATAATGAGATTTCCGAATTTACATTTGGTGAATGCACTCAAAAGGACATTGAGCCCAATACTGAGAATCTTGAAACTAATGCGATAGGCATGATGTCTGAAGATGCGAAGTCAGTGGATAATACCAAGGAAACTGAAAATCTTCCAGAAGAGGCAATGAGGTCACAGTTTGCTGTTGATAATCCAATTATGACAGAAGGGAATCTTTCATATTTGGCTTCTGACGAGTTAAACACTGATGGACAAATCAAAGTACCAGCAGAATATCAAAACATGAACTCCAGCGAGAAAATTAGTAAAGAAGAAAAATATTTCTCTACTGATAACACGGTAAAAGAAGCCATATCAGCATCAGCACAAGAAGAAGAGAAGAAAAAGGATAATTCAGAAGAAGCAAGTCCTGAAGCCTTGAACCTTGAAAGTGCAGAAACTGAAAATAATCAGCAGCCTAACCTAGATGACCTGCCTGTTTCACGCTTTTTAATGGAGAAAATTTTGAGAGACGAAGATGCAAAGGTTGAGAATAGCCACACTGTGGAGTGTGAAGAAAGGATACAAGAAGACGACATTGGAGAACAGCACGACGACAACAGCATTATAAAGCAAGATAGAAAAATAAACACATTCTCTGATGAAGAGGTCACAAAAGATACAGGAATATCAGTGGACAAGGGTAACAATATAGTCCAAAAAAGCAGAGTGTTGGTGCACGGAGAGAGTGTAGAGAAGAAAACAGAGAATGCAATGGCGCAGGATGGCCAAACACCAGAGAACAATACTCATGACTGGTCTCCAGAATCAGAGGGGAGAGGAGGCTCAGAGATCAAGCCTTTTCGCTTACAATCTGAGATGCAAGCCACCTCAAATGATCATATGGAATTAGCATCAGGAGAACAAAGTGAAGAACCAAGTAAAACAATTGATAAGACTTTCAAAGAACTGGAATATGTGCAAGACGAGAAAATTCCAGAAGTATTCCTTGAAGGGATGACAGGAAGCAATATCCAAGATGAGATTGAAAGTCTGGATATGGAATCTAATGTGTTGCCTATTATTAATGAATCTGAACGTGATGTTCTACTAAAAGAAAGCACAAGATCTTTTGAAGAAGATGAGACCATTGAAAAGGCTCCTAATACAGTGCTGGGAGAACAAAAGGCATTTTCTGATCTACATGGGGAAGCAAAACTATCAGATCATGGGGGTATTTCGTCAGATTTCCCAACCACAAAATCTGGAGTTTTCCATGGTGAACCCCAAATACTTGGAGGCACTCCAGAAATTAAGTTCACAAGTGAGATAGCAAGTGAGACAGCAGAGAAAGAAATGGTGGATGAAGAAGAGACCAGTGGAATCCAAAGACAATCTGAAAACAGCAATATAAATGAAGCATCAAAAGTATCTGATTTATATGAGGTCCAACACTTTGGTGCTTCGGAGCAACATACACATGAGCATATTCAGGTAGATGAAATGATCTTGCAGGGAACAACAGTAAACATGCATGAAAAAGGAACCAGTGAGAAAGAAGCAAATAATAAAGAAGGAATAGTTGAAAGTCAGACACAATACGGGAACAGAGACATAAACCAAGAATTGAAAGCACCTGATGAAATCCAGCAATTCGATGTCACAGAGGAATACATAAAAGATTTTATTCAGGTAGAAAAGGAAGGAGAAACGGGATTTGACATATATAAAAAGGGAATCGAAGAGGAAAAGGAAGCACATCAAGAAGAAGCAAAAACTGATGATGAAAAAGATAACAAGGAAGAAGATGAGCATGAACAAGAACATGAAGAGTCTATCGATCAACCAGTAATAATGGTAGATGCTAGAGACACAGATTCGAAAACATCACAGAAGAAGTCTCACAATATCTTATCAGGCATGGGATCAAAGGTCAAGCACTCACTTGCAAAAGTGAAGAAAGCCATCACAGGTAAATCTTCGCATGCAAAGACAGTGTCACCTCGACAAGAGAAGCCAACAGTGAACACAGCTTGAGTGTATTTAATCAAACTTTCCTCTTAGCAACCTTTTATCGCTGGCCATAGTATAGAAGTTGTGTTATGTTATCTTTATGCGCATTCAAATATTAACTAGATGTTGAACTCTTTTATCAATGCAAGTCTATTATGAATTAATATATTTTTTAGGGAAAATAAATAGATTACTCAAACAATCATTATTTTAGTTTCCATTATATAGGTATGAAAACCCCAGGGAGTATTTTGTTACTGTTCTATGCAACAATCAATAGGGAAGGACGACTGAGCAAACCAAAAGAGTTAAGATCCACTGGGCCAATATGAACTGAAAACAATCAAAATCAAAGAACATGTCTTATGGCATACATTTTTTTTTCCTCCGTTGATAAAACTATTCATCCTCCAAAGACTTTGTTATGAAAATTGACGAGAGAGAGAAAATCACACACACAGAAGACACACAGATTTACGAGGTTCACCCTTAATTGGGCTACGTCCTCGGGCGGCGGCTAGAGTTCTTTCTTTGATGTGGTAAAACAGTAGATGATACAAGATACAGAATAACCCAAACCCTAGGGAGTTTATATATGGACTCCCAATACAAAATAGGAAACATAAGCCCTAAGGCTGTCTAGGTTTCGGGGGCTCGGCCCCCGAGCCTCCGCAGGGGGGATCCCCCTGGATCTCCCCCTAGACCCCCCCTCAGGCTCGCTGACCGGGCAGCGAGACCCCGTAGGGGACGGGCGGCTTCGCCGCCCCCAATATTCGACGGCTGTAATGCGCAGGGGGTCATATGGGTTTCCACTGGGTTAAGATTTAAGGCATTATCAACAGACTTAATTCCGACCAAGTTCAGAAAAGAAGTAACAAGTGTGAGCAGATTATCATGAACATGCAACAGAATCTATAACCACAAGGCTTAGGCTGGAGTAAGTATTCAACAGATTATTTCTCAAAAAAGTATTGCACAGATTATACGAGGACAACTGACCAGATAATGGTAGAAGAAAAAATAGGGCTACTCCACCCAAAATCTCGATTATTTACATCTTCAAGGTTCATTGCACAGTAACTTACTCAAATAAGTAAAATACACTAACACAGTTTGTAATATACCTTAAATCACCTGCTTCTCGATCATTGGTGCCCTTCGTTTCCACCCACCAGATGGTGAAAAGGTTAGCCATTACATTGCATTTCCAGTGCCCTTCGCTTTCCGATCATTTGCATTTCCACCAAAGTATCCACGACCCCTTAATTTGATGGATTACACATTCATAGCGCCGACGTTCTCTACACTCAAAGTATCCCCTTTATTCTCACGTTCTCTATCACGGATGGGAGCTCGAACCGTCGGTGATCGCCATCGGCAGAGAGTTCTTTGGCCTCGTGGAAAGGTCGAAAGGAAGCATCGGAACAAGCACTCCATTTACGTCGGCGACGCATTCGAGGCCTCAGTCGAGGGCGGCTTCACGGGGATCCCGGTCGACCTTCTCGCGAGGGGCAGCGTGGTGCCGGAGCTCCAGCGGGCGGAGACGTCGGAGGCGATGAGGAAGAAACCACGGCACGTCGAGCGAGTGATGGCGAACTGCGGCGGACGGCTGCGTGGAGGCGAAGGACTGGCGAGCGACGGCGACGACGTGATGGAGGGCGGCGTTGGGCGCCAAGTTTGCCCACGAGGTGTTTGTTTTAAATCTCGGCGGCAGGGAGGAAGGACGACAAGTTGGTTGGGTTGGCCTTCACTGGGCCGATGCAAATGTTGAGATCTGGAAAAAGGCCTTGCTCCGGAGGCCCAACTCATATGTGGGCTACCGAATTGATGACCTGCCTTACTCGTAAGCTCTTTTATTAATTCAAGCTTCATTTGTTTTAATATAAATGAATTATTAAACTCACCTTTTTTTCTTTTTAATTTTCTTCTTTTTTTCGTAATAACGCTTGAGTCTGGATCGAAAAAAAATATTACTAAAATTAAAATTGATTGGCACAATTGATTAGCGGGATTATATTCTTTAATATTCCCGAATTTGAATTTTAGAGAAATCACTTTAATATATTATTATTACTTTGATATCAAATATTATTTCTTGTGTGTTTAAAAAGTTAATGAATATTTAAAATAATGGTGATTGATATGTTATTATTACTTTTTATTAATTATAATACTAGTGATGTTATACTAATTTAACTTTAACTCGCTCTTAATTTTCTTCTTGTTTTATTTCATTTTTCATTATTAATTTTCTATATTTATTTGTTTTTTTTTCATTTTTATCTATTGTTTCTGTTTTCCCCTATTTTAAAAAAAATTTCTTTCATTTTTTTTATAAAATTTGTACAATTTTAGAATTAAACTCATTTTTCTAGAATTATTTATTATGTTTCTGTAGTTATGTAAAAATCATGGTATTTGGTATCCTATTATTAATATTATTTATACAATATTTGTATTAATTATTTTAATTCAAAAATTTATTGATTTACTTAGCTTTCTTTTATTTTCACCTATTTCCTTTATTATTTCCATATTTTTACAATAATTTTTCTCTTTATGTTGTTTTTTTTTTCTTAAAAAATGGAATTTGAATGGTCTTTTAGCTGATTTCATTAGATTTTTTTCCCGATTCAAACTAGTTTGATGATCATTTTGATGACATGATCGATTCGGTCTCATTTTAATAACATTTCCGGTACACATCCCATTTGGGTACTCAAGCTATAGTGACAAGTTAAGAATTAGAGCTAATCATATAACTTTTAACACACTATTTTTTATTTAAAAAAAAAGGAAAACCTTTCACAAATCAGATTTCAGTTTTCCTGCCATGTCACAAAGATGGAAAACTTGTAAAAGAAAAACAACTTCATGGTTCATGTAATCATGCATGCATATTCATTAGTAGGACTGGTTTTTTTTGGGTACTCGTTCGGGGACCTCGGTGTTCAAGATTATTAGCATATGACTAATTCGGAATTGAGGTAAAGAGCAGAAATAGTATCTCTCTAATCAAATTGGTGACTCTGGAGATCGAACTCAAGGCTACTAGCTCCCGGTCCTTCAACCCGAGACACACCCTGCTAATCAGGTGTGCCAACCGAACTTGGTTATTAGTAGGACTGGTTGTTCTGAACTTCTGCCTTCAAGTTGGAAAACAGACTCTTGACCAAACCAAATACCTCCTCCATGGGCCTGCTACCATCAACCTACATTGAACATAATCAGAATTTTAAATGCAAACAATCTCAAATAACTACAGAAAAAAAAACAGAACTATTTACTCTGAACTTTAGATTCCAAGTTGAGGTAAAAGAGTCAGTCACCTGTCTAACTTTATCCTTTGAGCTGTAATAATCAATCACAGGGAGAGTCGATTCATAGAAAACCTTCAATCTCTTCCTCAGTGTCTCAATGTTATCATCAACTCTACCCTGCAGAATCAGAAAGAAACAAAATCAAGAAAAAGATTGGAAAGAGCAAACAAAGACATGAAATGCAGAGCTAAATCAACCTGGTTCCTGTTGAGAACACGTTTTATCAGTACTTCTTCAGGACAATCCAAGAATATGACAAATTCTGGTTCTATCATAACCTGCAGCAATGTAGTAACTTATAATTCATATCAGAGTTCAATGGTAACTTATAATTATCTTTGGTGGCTCTCTCACAATGTTCTCGAATGCGGCGCGGTTTTCTTCGTTACGAGGAAAGCCATCGATCAGAAATCTCTTGTTTCTGCTTTCCTGCATTGCCTTCTGCAGAAGCCTCACAGTCATCTCTGATGGAACAAGCTTCCCTTCTCTCTTGAATTGCTCAATCATTTTCCTGCAGCAGAATTTTTATGCAACAAACATGAACTTTTTTTTTCCAGATTAAACTGATGCAAATTGGATGGATGATCAATGGATATACCCATCCTCAGAACCAGAGTCAACTTCTTTCTGTAGAAGGTCCCCAGCACAAAGATGAGTGAAGTTGAAGTGTGTAGCAATCTGAGGGCACTGTGTGCCCTTTCCGCTTCCTGGTCCTCCTGCACACAGCAATGGCAGAGTGAACTAATGATCTCTGTAAAAGGATCCATGAAGTTTTTTTTTTCAGTAATAATAAGTGCAAGTTTGGCAAAGTTTAGACTGGGAAAAAAAATAAAGAACAGATGCAATTAATATGTACTCACCTAAGACGAATATAACGGTAACCTCGGACATGGATTCTTCACTTGGAAGTTGGAACCTTACTCCAATTAGTACATGGAACAATTAGGAAAAAAAAACAAATTATAGGTATAAGATTATAAGAATTGCATAGAGATTGCACATGATGTTGTTTCTTTTATGGATAAATTCGAACTTTTCTTTTGTAAACTTGGTGATGGAATAATCAATGTTGTAAAATTTGGATCGGACCGCTATCCGGGCTCGAAAACGGGTCATGAGTCACTATTGAATCGGAGAGCCTTTTGAACCGGTTTCGACCGGTCAAAACCAGGTTCGATCGGACAAACCGATAGTTTTGATTGAACCGAGTGCATAAAAAAAAATATTTTTTTCTCAAAAATCCTGAAAAAAAAAATTGATACTCTAAATTGGGTGCATATTATTCACTCATTAAATTTGTGTAATTGATTAAATGCTAGAATAATTAATTATATTATTTTGGATCATATGCTACTTTCTTAGGTTTTATTATGTATTTTATGTTACTTAATAAAATTGATCAAATTTTGATCATTGAATATATTGTTATGTATCATATATATCATTTTCAATTTTTTTAACACGAAATATAAATTCTAATAATTAATATATTGCGAACTTATGAATTGAAATAAAAAAAGGGTATGTGTTGTAACTTATATGACATCTTGTATTTTAATTTTAACATATTAATTATTTTAAATATATTTATTGTCAATCGGTTCGATCATCCGATGCAAACAGTTCGATCTGACGCGATGAGTTATCTGGATCGACGTCTGATTCGAGTTTTGCAATATTGAGAATAATAACAAAATTTAGCTTGTAATATTCATAGAACTACGATAAAATAGAACAAGAAAATTACGTAGAAAAAACAAAAGCAATGCATACAAGAATCGTAATATCCATCTAATAATGCATACAATTTCAGAATGCAAATATCACTGTATATTCGTTTAATAGTTAGGCATCCATGACACTTACATCTTTGTACATGATGATGAATAAAAAAATCAATTTAGAATAACAAGAACAAGAATAACATATAAGAACACGATGGTATTACCCAACGAAATCCTTTTTGTTTTCTCTCACGTTCTCTGTCTTCGTCTTCTGCGTACTCCACAGCCGCACAAGGGATTTATAACTACAACCTAAAATTTAGGTTTTATAGTAACTTTTAGAAAATCCATAAATTGATTTCAAATCAACAATTTTAAAATTTTTAGACGATCCCTGTGATCTGATATGTGAATCCTATTCCGCTAGAGAGTTAAATAATAGTTAAACTACTAAATAAACGGTTTTAGTTTTACAATATAATTAAATCAATTATTAAATATGATTTCCTTAGGTTATTAGAATCAATTATTAAATTAAAGTATGACCTATAATTTAGACGAAGAATTATAAATTATATAATTAAATTTGAAAATAAATTTAAATTTATTCTCAAATTATATTAATTATGGTCTATTAACAATATATTAATATATCTCAAATAATTAGAGATTGAATATTTATTCTAATATTGTTTCTCTTTCATATAAAATAATACTTTACTTATGTTTAAATAACATATTCCATACTTTATTTTTAATATTTACTTCTCTTTTTTTTTTCTATGGACATGAATTGATTATGACAATTTTATTTGAAATTTATTATTTTTGTCATTATTTTATTAATATAATAAAGGTCATAAAAATTAATATTTTTTTTCCAAAATACTAAATATTTTGTATTATGTTATAATAAATAAATCTTATGCGCATAATAATATCATTTATATGTTCTCATCTATTTGTTAGTTCAATTGCTATATTTATTAAATTTCATAATTAGCTCACTATATGCTAATATTTAGTTATTATCTGTTTAATATCTAACCGCTACTGTCAAACGCAATTAACTTATCGTAAACATGAAACGAAATGCCTTGTTTCATACATTACACTGCCCTTGCAAAAATAAAGAATACACTCTTAAATCTTAATTGATTGACTCTGCAGTATTATTACAATATAGATGAATATTTCCAACCTTCATCGCATTTGTTTATAGATGAAATATAGATATCAATAGTTAAGATGTTTTGGTTTAACTTGTAGCATATTAAATATAAAAATAATGTAGAGCACTCATTCTCAAGGGCGAAGTCATATGAGTTCCTGTGTCTTGCGAGTGCAGTACTAAAACTCAGGATAAATATTATGTAGTACTAAAGTTTCAAATCAATATGCTTGTCTCGATGGTTGATGTGTTACTTCCATAACCAAAGGTTTTGTTTTTTACTTGTATTTTACATCCTTTCCACCCTGAAACCTCCTTCCCCCTATTCTCTTCATATCTTCTTTATTTATTTATTTATTTTTATTTTCTTCTCTTATTGCGTTATATGAATATATAATTTAGATAGATCATGTTTTCTTTATCTTATTAATCGACATTTTATTTTTTCATAGAATCCTAAATCATTAATGATGCATAATATCTTTGACTTATTTTCATACAATTAATTTATCATCTCTCTTTTTAGTCGAGTTTTAAATTTTTTATTTTATATATGTTCTAAATTTTAAATTTATTTGGTTTTACATTATTTTATTCAACATATCTTTATTCTATTTTTTTAACTTTAAGCATGTATAGTATTATGTATGCTCGTTTAATTTCTTAATTTTTATGCATGATTATATAAAAAATAATTGTGCAACTATTCTTGTTAAGATCTTAACATAATTAAATATTTTTTATTATTTTGCATATTATTGAATACAATATCTTTTTCTTCTTAAGTTCTAAATTTATTTTTTAATGATTCATAGAATTGAATATAAAATATTTTTTCCTAGTTAACTATATATATGCAAAATATTATGAAAAACAATCTAGTTATATATTTCCAAAGTAAAATAAGTGAACAAAAAATATGATTTATTAATCTTCCAATTGTTCTTAGAAAAAATAAATAATGCATATGTATTTATAAAATTTAATACCGAAATAATTTTCTCAAAAACTTAATTTTAAATACTAACTCAACTTTTTATTTGATTAATTAGTATAAATAGTGAATCCACTCAAAAAAATTCTGCCTCCGCCACTGCTCATTATATATATATATATA
>LTAE01000950.1:0-14302 GCA_001647135.1 Pontederia paniculata | reverse complement strand
TATATATATATATATATGATTAATTTATTAATTAATTTGGTAGCCAATCATTTTACTTATAATATTAATATGATTATTATCATGATTTATTTGTCTTATTTATCATTTTGAACATATAATAATTAATGCATGGTTAGATGATGGGCATGTACTAAAACTTGACGATAACATTGCCTTAAATCACCTCAGTATGTTAAAAGTTAAAACTAAATTTACAAAAAAACGATCAACGTTTACTAGCTATTGCCCACAGCTTTTCTCATATGCTGTGCACTTTTCATTAAAGAAACAACCAAAATCTCAGATCCAGGGAAGAAAATTCTGATTCATCCAAGATTTTCAGTAGAAACTGAAATATTTTACTACTTGAAAATGCAGGATCTCAATGAAAATATGGCCTCAAGGTTAAGTTCCTTGTCCATGGGAATCTGATCAGAAGAACAACCATAAACACTGAAAAAGTAAATTCTGTAAAATAAATATTTTATTTTCTGAGTGCACATAATGTACAATTACAAATGGAGAGTCCACCAGATTATAAGTGTTTGATAACGTTAAACTACTTGGTTAGCTATGAGCTGACAGGATTACCATTTAACCTGGGAAATGGATCTTGTTTGCTGAGAACAGCAACTTTGCTTTTGTGAGCAAAATAACCTTTAATTAGATTCTTATACATCAGGATAGCCACTATACACTCCACCTAAAAGAATGAAATAATACATTTAGATTTTCATAGACGATATTGAGAGCGTGAAAATGTGAAAGAAAAGAGACAATATAAGGAAGCAGAAAAGAAAACTATTCGTACACAGACAAGAACATAAAGGATCCTTACCTTATCAACATCCATGTCTATTTCAAGCCATTTCAAAGCTTTCACTATTACGTCCAACTTAATTTGGTGTGCTTTGGCAGGCTCTCTTTCCTTTTGAATGATATGACTGCAAAAGTTGCCTGGTCGTAAGTATCAGAAACAACAAACATCAACCTTCGATAAAAAATAAACTTACATCTTCTTTATTAATCTTTGATATACTTGCAGTTCTAATTTCTCCAAGACAAGGTACACACCAGATCTCAAGAATCTGATGACGGAAAAACATCAGTTACTAGAGAATATAAAGATATTGAAAACAAACAGAATAAATACCGGTCTTCATGCTCTTGAAGGGCTTGTCTGAGAAGTCTAAGATCTCCCCTTTTCATTGCATTCACAACATCATTGTACTGTGAAAAAGAAACACATTTACAAATTTGACAACCAATGTACATCCCAATACCAAAAATATCATATGATTATGGATGATTAGCTATCCTTTTACCTGTAGAATTTAGAGTATATCGGTGGTAGGTTATAACTGAACAGAAAACATGAGGGCTAAGCAAGAAAGGATCAGAGGTAGCCAGGTAGATGAAAGAAGAATAACAAACACCCAAATGATAGAAGTTCGAGAGCAGAGAGTGTTTCATACATTAGCTGGATTCCTGTCCCAAAGTGTAGAACTTCACGATATTTTTTTAGCGGGAGGTACAATATTATTCAAAAAGGTGATTTAAATCAATATAAGACCCAGTTTTCTGAAAGTTGAAGATTGAGTGAACATCAAACATGGAAGACAGTGTATTAAAACAAGAAACTGCTTGGAAATAACTTCAGATCATCCTGAGAAAATAAGATGAACTTGATAATCACCCTTGCATGATTAGAATTCACTAGAAACTGAAGTACTTACTCAAAAAAAGTGATTTGAATCAATATAAGACCCAGTTTTCTGAAAGTTGAAGATTGAGTGAACATCAAACATGGAAGACAGTGTATTAAAACAAGAAACTGCTTGGAAATAACTTCAGATCATCATGAGAGAATAAGATGAACTTGATAATCACCCTTGCATGATTAGAATTCACTAGAAACTGAACTAAACCATCAGTTAAAATAAGTTTGTTATAAGAAAACAATCTAGGAACAATATAAAGATCCATCCATGTTAAACTAGGGCAGAAAGCAATTCCTACTATTTAAAACATAACTTTATCTATTAGCAAGAAGTATCAAAATTTAAAGACATACCTCTAGAAGGTTATACTTCTCTAAAAGCCACAGTTTAGGCAATATTCCAATTGAAAACTTTACAGGAACCAAATACTTCATAATCCTCCTGTACACAGAATTTCTGGACTGTTCAGCCCATAAAACTCGAAAAGACGGGTTCTGTAGTTCTCTTGACGATTTGAGATGCAATTTGAAAAGGAGAAAAAAATCTTGAACTACATGCCGTTAATTCACAACAATATTATACCTTACATAGATATCATGATAATATTACTTGAAACTACTACTAAGAAAAAAAAAGTCATATACAAACAGACCCCATAATTCAATTTCTTCGATTTTCCAAAAGTTGCCATAATTTGTTTTGGGTCAAAAGTTTCCAAAGTTTGCTATATCAATAACAGTAGCCAATTAATAATTGTAGTAACAGTCTTAGTTTAAGCTTAGTTTCCATCAGCTAAAGTGTGGATATCAGGTGATGAGACATGAACATGTAAATGTTATTTTCTAATTCCTTCAAGAAAAGTTATTTCCTTATATTGACCCCCCACTCCAAAAAAATTTCTCTAAAGAACATGGTGGCTTCCCCCAAGAAGCTACTCTCCTTTACAAATTTTTTTCATCATGTACAGTATTGGTAGAAAAAGTGAAAAGTGAAATACAACCCTATAAAGCTTATGTGCTCATGTTTTACTGCATTCACGAATGCATTTTGTTACATTATATTAACCAGATGAAACCAGAGTAGCATATTCACACTGTCATGCATGGCGTGCTATTAGTATCTGAAGAAAATTTCATATCTAGCTTGAATGCAACCTCAGAGCAATTCCTTCCTTATAGCAATAACGGTAACTCGTTATAATGGAAAAAAGAATACTTACAGCAAGAAAGTTCTCGTTGAAGACTTCTAGGCGGCCTGTATAGTACATATATGTCACCTGCTCAAGAATAAAGAATGAGATCAAATGTCCTTGTTATGAAGTCCACTAACCAAAAAAGCAGAACTTTAAATGGACCTTGTCTTTAGTTGGAAATTCTTCAAAGTCAAATATCCGAGCAGTTTCAATACTTCTTATGACGCTACGACAAAGGTTCACCGTGCCAAGCTGCAAATATTATTTAGTTCTCAAAAATCAGAACATAGTGTCATAATGTATTGTGCTTTGTGTGCCTAGAATAATCATATTGGCCAAAGTTGAACTATATCTAAGTATGTAAGAGATGGAAGATAAAGCAAAATACATGACATAATGGGAGAAAGAATGACATAATGTAATCGTGTAAAATTACATCATCATAATAAAATGGACGGTTACTCTTGGTAACCATCCTATTCTTATAAAAAAAATGCATGACAGAAAAAAAGGAAGGTGAAATAGAATGGGAGAAAGATTAAAAGTATCATCGACGAACAACCTTGAAATATACTTTGAAAAGTTGGCATGTGACATATAATGCTCCAATTCGTTTGGGGCCTTTACCCTACAAGACGGCATTCCACAAAGAAGTCAATACAATAATAAAGACATAATGCATTAGAATAAATCATGAATCAGTCAGAAATGTACATAATGCATTCGATTATAGACCATAGTTACGATACACTGAAATTAGATAAGGAAGTAACTGAAAGGTAATGTCTTTCTAGATGCTCGCAGGAGTCACCAAGACAAGAATAAATAAAGATGTAAAATTCCACTTAAACGTGAAAAATGCAAAAAAGAATGAATCACAATAGCTATAAAATTCTAAATAACCAGATGAACGATCAAAAGAAAAGTATACAATACAATGGAAACAAATATATGAGCAAAATCAGGGCTTATTCGATAAAAAACTCATAAACCATTAGGACAACATATTTTTAACAAACAGATCGATTATCATATATGAAGCACTTTACAAATACAATCTACACAGGACTTGTCAGCAAAGGTTCATAGGAGGTCACTTTGTGTATCACAGACAGGGACCTGAGACATACCGCAAGTGCTCCAAAGACTTTCATCAGGAAAGACCCCGCAGCCTGCATCTTCTCTGGGTTCTTACCACCCGCCGCTAGCTCTCTATCAGCCTAAAAGCCCCAAGCCAGAGTAAAATACAGACGAAGTCCCCAATGAAAAGCTCAAGAATTAACGATCGAAAACGTTCCACTCCATGGGGCCTCCAACATTACCTTCTCGGCTAGCAGCCGTATCTCTAACGCCACTACGTGCAGCGCGCCCATGGCCCATGCGGTCTCCCAGTTCCGAAACTCCTGCAAGAACGCGCTGAGAACAACAACACGGCGTCATCATCAAGAATGTGAACTCATCAGCTAACCAAATCGTCGAACAGCGGGAGGGCGAGTTACTTGGCGGCCTTCTCGAAGGCGACGTATGCATCGGCGTAGCGACCGGCGCGGTGGCACTGGATGCAGCGGAGGAGGGGCAGAAGGATCTCGCCGAGCTGTCCGTACTTATCCGTCTGGTTCACCAATCGAGAAGAGTCCTGCGAGAAGGGAAGTCAATTGTTTTAGTCAGGCAACTCGTCGAACGGAAGACGGGCGAACAAAGTGTACGACGCCGCGACGGAGAGACCTGAAAGGCGCCGAGGGCGTCGGCGAGGGGCAGGAGGAGGGAGATGGAGGAGACGGCAAAGAGAGAGGAGAGGACGGAGGCGTCCTCGGCGACGACGGCGCCGGAGAAGCGGGAGAGGTAGTCGGCGACGAGGCGATGGGCTTCGCCCATGCTTAGATACGCCGCCGTCTGCGGCCTTTTATTTTATATATTCATCTGCTTCAAGTGGAGATGAGAAATAATAATAATAATAATAATAAAGGTTCAAGGTGCGACCTATTTAAATAGGTAACAACGTACTACTTATATTAACAATCATAGGATGTTAAATTTACGATAGATCTAACAACTTATAATAAATTATTTAAAAAAAAGAAAATTTTATATATACCGTGTATTTAACATTCTATTATTATTATGAGAAATAGTACGTTTTTTCATAATAATAATAATAATAATAAGTAATATATTTGATATTTGAAGAACATATTATCATATTCCAAAAAGATAACTGATTATTGAAATAACTAAAAAATGAAAAAAAATATTATTTTACATTTTTTTTTGAAAACTTAATATTTATAAGATTAATTTAGAGATGAAAATGTAGTCATCATTATAATTTCTCTGTTAGTAATTATCGATTTTTTTATAGAGATCGAAGACCATATTAATATATATTTGGTTCAATATAGATGCTTCCTAATAAGTAGGGAATATTGTGTTATCTACATCTTTAATCGTAGGATGTTAATTCTACGATTAGATACTCTTTCTTCTATTTTTTTCTTTCTTAAATTAAGCCACCATAGATTAAACATCATACGGTTATTTTTTTTATTATATTATGGAATTAGATTGTGGTGGACACTGCCAAAGAATATGATAAATTTACTAATTTTATTCTGGTCTTTTTAAAATTATTATTATTATTATACAGATCATTCGTTTTTTTGGATGAAATATTACAACAATAATTAATTGAATTTTATTCAGAATTAATTGCGTAGGTGCAATAGAAGAGTAGAGAGCATAAAAGCAACAATATTTACAAAAACAAAAGTGTACTTGGAAGAGGCACAACAAATAATAAAAAGGCATCCAAAGCGTTCATTTCCATTTTTTGGTACCCTTCCAAATTTTTGCTTTGTTTGATTGGAATTTGCTCGATCCAATCTTCCTAAGCATCTTGCAATGTCTTCATCGTCGTCGAGCCCCGCCGGCATGGACGCCTCTCCGCTCATCTCCGGCGACAGGGGTCGGCGGGCTGCGGCGGCAGGACGGCGACCGAGCTTGCGGGGGGCGGCTAGGTTCCTTCGCCGCGCCGGGAGCAGCCAGTTGATGCGAGAGCCATCGATGCTCGTGCGGGAGGCGGCGGCGGAGCACCTGGAGGAGAGGCAGAGCGATTGGGCCTATTCGCGGCCCGTCGTGGTCCTCGATCTGCTGTGGAACTTCGCCTTCGTCGCCGCGGCCGCGGGGGTACTCGTCTTCAGCCGGAAGGAGACGCCATCGATGCCGCTCCGTTTATGGATCGCCGGCTACGCCCTCCAGTGCGTCCTGCACGTGCTCTGCGTGTGCGTCGAGTACCGTCGGAGGCATTCTTCAGCGCGGGCTGACACCGACGAAGGGAGTGGGAGCGGTAGGAGTCGCCGGAGTTCGCTGGATGAAGGGGATTATAGTGCCACTGAGCAGGATCAGATTGAAGAGAAAACCAGGTGAAAGACAAAAGGAGCAATTTTTTTTTCTCTCTCTACTACTTGATGAGATTAGTGCGTTTGTCGAATCTATTTAATTTGTATGTTTTTTTGGGTCGGATGTTTAATTTGTATGTTTTATTTTGGATACTTCTTATCCTTCTTATTATTTTGGTAACTAAATTTATAGACAGTGCATAATTCGCATCCAAATCTAAATCTGTAGACCAATTTATCCAATATCTAAGAAAATTTGCCAAGTGATAGCCTCTTATTTCAGTGTTAAAGGAAATTTTAGTTATTTATGTAATCATTACTTTGCTTTCCGTCATTCTTAAAATTAATGTTCGAATTCATACCAATCAGCATTTCTGTGGCCAATTAATGTCTGGAAAATACTTTCATGCTTGAATATTTCCAAGTAAAATATTGTTTTATGACACCTTATAACTGTGCAAATTTATCTAGTAACATCATTCTGAACTGTCTATGCGATTTAAATTTTGTCACATGCACTTTTTTCAGTAAAGCACAGGGCAGTGCCCCATATATTGATTAGCGTAATTAAACTACAGAGTAGGAGTTGAAGCTCCTGACGTTTTCATCAAGCAGGTGCAAAACATTGGTTGAGCAATCCCCAAGTAGCAATACCAGGGAAATTGTACAGGGCTAGCCAGTCTGCATGGCTATTTGAGTAGGAGGGACTTTTTGAACTCTGATCATCCAATCCTGGTTTAAGAGATAAAGGATTACTTCTGTCATGCTGACGTCCTGTTTCAATATACCCATCAATCATGCAGATTAGGTTTGATGCGTCAGATGCCAATATGACTTGTCTACAATCCTTGTTTCAGACATATCTTAGGCCTTGTAAGATCTCTAAGCCATGATCCTTCAATATTACGTAGGATGGCGTTGGCACTTGCAGGCCCTGGGTTGCCTTTAGCAGTGCCATCCACATTGATTTTTAACCCAATGCAATGGCGCTCATCTGTAGGTCGGCTGAAATCCTTGGCAAATAGAGATTCATTCCGCTACCTGCAAACTACCTTGCAGGCAACACCAAATATGGTGTTATCACGTGTACTTTCACTACCAATCTATAAATATAATGGTTGCTTTTTAAACTCAAGACAGTTGACTGGCTCTTTAACTGGTCTGGCTTCTTCTTGGTTTCTGTTTCAATTTTTTAGTCATTGCATGCTTACATCTCTCTTTTGGAGAAAGGGAGCCTACTTAGCACTTTTGCTAAGTAGGCTACTTAGCAATGATCTAATCCGTCAAATTCATTTTTGATGATTCAAGATCAAAATTTTGAAATATATTTTAAACTTTTAAATTTGATCTGTAACCGTCAGAATCAAATTTGACGGATTAGATCATCGCTAAGTAGCCTACTTAGCAAAAGTGCTAAGTAGGCTCCCCAACCTCCTTTTATCCCGTGATATTTGTTTTCAACATCCTAGAATTTTGCACATGATTGTTGGCCACATCTAAAAGCTATAAAGCTGCAAAATGTTATTCGGCTTTTCTCCCTTGCTTTAACACATGTTTTTTATTGACATCTTAGATCTTTTAGGTCCTTCTGCTGGTCATATCATGAGAATTTCCAGAAAAATACGTTTCTAGTCTAGAAGAGTAAACTGATTTGTTTATTTATCATGTTATTCTTCATTACGGAAGAATGTGTTAAGTCCCTGAAACCTAAGTTTATATTTCCACCTAGAAAATGGTTCTTTTTTTACTATTTTCAAAATCTATGTGGTTATTCTTTATTGCCATCTAACATTTATCTATATCTTATAATCGTGCTGGTAGTAACTCTTTGCACTTTTTTTGCAGTTTCGCGAAACATTTGGAGTCTGCAAATACTATGTTCTCTTTTATATGGTGGATAATTGGATTTTATTGGGTATCTGCTGGAGGGCAATACACACACACACACACACACAATTACTCTTACTCATCCACAACACAACACAAATAAACAAACAAAAATACAACACATGTATCTGCTATGTCTATCCATTAAATTTTTATAGTCTTCACTTGCTTTATGTTTTTTCATTTGCAGGCTCTGCATTATTTTCCTGGCATTTGATGTGTTCTTTGTTGTATTCTGTGTTGCTCTGGCGTGTGTCGTTGGCATTGCTGTTTGCTGCTGTCTGCCATGCATCATTGCTATTTTGTATGCTGTCACAGATCAGGTATCTAGCCTTTAACTTATGATCAGATTCCGATCTTCAAGTAGATACAGTCTCGAGTGGCCATTTTTTCTTTGTTGCATATTTATTCATATATGATGCCCATTAATTCACGCTATGGAGCAAGGTACTGTACCCAGGATAAATTTATTATCCTGAAGTGATAATGTGTGACTGCAGTGTATTACCATGAAAATTTATTAACCTGTTAATCCACTGTAATTTGCTCCATCAACAAAAAAACCATAATGATGCCGCAGTTTTTCGCCATTCGTGCTTGTCAGAATGATGCTGAATATTATTTACTCACTTGTCTTTTAAAAAAAATATTATTGACTCACTTAAATATGAAAAATTGTAGTAATTGCTCAAATACATGCAGAAAAAAAATGATATTTGCCTTCAAGTTTTCATCGAAAACAAATTGAACAGTCATTTAGAAGAACATGTATGGAATATGCAATTACAAATTTAACAATGAATTTTTATGTGGCTTTATTTTATCTTGAAACTCTTAATTTCAATTTGTAATGTCATGCTTCAGGAAGCCTTCTGAGGCAAGCCAATTCGTTCCTTCCCTTTTTAATTGGAGACTATCCTGGCTTCCTCAAATCATTTGCTGTGCTTGCTGATTTTCTATTTGAGATTGGGATCAATATCTTTACCCTGTGAACTAGTGCAATATATGTGAGGTCTATGCTACTATAAGCTATTATCTAATTATTGATAAAAAAACGTAATTTATTTAAATAGAGTATGTTGATGCCATGTTATCTTTTCTCTCATTTATGTGATCCTATCATTTTTGGAATAAGCAACTCATTCATGGGTGTTTTTGTTTGAAAGCAAGAAGGAGCATCAGATGAAGACATTCGCCAGCTTACCAAATACAAATTCCGGAGGATCTGTGATTCTGAAAAGAATAATGGTGAATTGCAGAGAACATTTGGTGGAATAATGACGGAGTGTGGCAGCAATCAACCAATTGAACATCATCTATCAGCAGAAGATGCAGTAAGCAGCCTTGTACATCTACCATTTCAGTTTAAGATATCTTCTTTTTCTTAAACCATTTCTTTCCTTGAATTCCTTTTCTAAGGTAATGGGTGGAGATTTATGTTATCCATCTTTGTTATTTTGCACAGCAGTATTTACATCTACACAGTTTCGTAATTGGTACTAACAGAATCCTTTATAAAAAAAAATTGTACTAAATATGAAAGCTGATGTTAGTATTCGATCTGGAATGTGGTGATTATACACACAGCAAGACAGATTTGTGGCTAATGCTAGTATCGATAGCTTATCTTGTTGGCCAGCCACTATGAAATATATTGACAGAGAGAGAGAGAGAGAGAGAGAGAGAGAGAGAGAGAGAGAGAGAGAGACGTTCACCCCTTTTGAAATATCGTAGGCCTCATGCCAATGAGTGTTTTTGTCATTGTTCCCAACATGGGATTGGAGATGGAGTTCTCTCCATCCTTGAACCACCAAAGTCCAGACTGGACTAGGTGATTCTACTGTAACCATGTAACAATTTCAGATTGGATCAGGTGAATCCAAAGATGGCATTCCATGCAGGCCGCCCAGCATGGCTTGGCCTGGGTGGGTCGTGCCCTGGTCAAACCATGCTGTGCTTCTCATTAGGTCTTTTGACACGGTACGGGCCTAGTGAGCATAAACACAACGTGCCTGACACGGCATGGCACACGTGATGCATGGGTTTTGTAGTAGACAGTATATCCTACCAATTTTTTGCCCGGGTTTGAATCCCACCTCCAAGATAATTTATTGGATTTGACATATGTAATAAATAGGTTTTCTTATAAGACATATGTAATATATGGATTTTCTGGTAGCCACCATGTTTAACCATCTTCTTACCTGGGTTCAAATCCTTCCTCCAATATAACTTTATAGATTTATTTTAAAAAAATCGACCAATTTAATTTGAAAATAACAGGCCACCCAGCTCGGCTCAGTTGTGCCGTACCACCTAGGAAGTGTTTCGGCCCGGCATGAGACACATAGGAATCATGCTGGCACGGAATTGAACTGTGTAGTGTCATTCATAACTCAATTTTTTTCACTCGTATCACTTTATCTGAAGGCAGATGTATGTTTGTGAATTCTAATTTTATATGCAAAGATAGCACGAGATGTACTAGTAAAGTACGGAACGTGAACACAAAGAAAGTTCAAACTTTATATAAAGATTTGACTTTTAATTCGTGGGTTTGTTTACTCTTGATGCCCTATAGTTCTTATAGTTAAGTACTGGACCCACCTTATCTTATGGACTACAGGATTACATTATAGAAGGGGAAAACTGAAGAACTTCCTGAGTTATGAATATGTATCATGTGATCAGTTGATATATGATAGACATACCGATCAACTTTTAGACTTTGATTGCAAGATTTTAGAAACATATTTGTGACATTATGAGAACTTTCTTTGAAATAAGCAGCAGTTCCTAGTTCAAAGTAGCTAATTGTGTTTGTTCTCTAAATATCAGACCACCCTTACTGTTTTCAACTCATAAATCTTGTGTATTTCATTCCTTGAAACTTGCATGAAGTGCAATGAAATTTCAAGCTTTCTAACTGCATTAACTTGCAAACAAGCCTCAGTCATATGATTAATGTCATGAAAATAATCCAAGAGGATAATGTTTTGGTTGGTTGATAACTGATAATCTTTTTTCCCTCATGCAGGAGTGTTGTATCTGCCTCTCTGTCTATGATGATGGAGCAGAGCTGCGGGAGCTTCCTTGCCGCCACCATTTTCACTGTGCCTGCGTTGATAAATGGTTGTACATCAATGCAACTTGTCCCTTGTGCAAATATAACATTCTAAAGAACAACAGCCAAGCCCGGGAGGAAGTCTAGGTATCTCCAAGAGCTTTGTTCTGTCATTCAGGTATTGTTCGACCGACCGCGGAAATTAAAGCCTCCAGTTATTGCCTCTTCTATGTTATATTCTCCGTCATCCATTGTTTTATATTTGTCTATATTGCCTCTTCTTGGACAGTGCTGCAACATAATTATGCCTTAGACCCTTCTATGCAATGTTTCCCAAGAAGAAATGTCATGTGATTATACAAATTAGTGTTACATCGGACATACCAAATAAAAGGGCATCTACATCTGGTTATGTAAAAATGTAAGAGAACATGTTATATTTAGTTACAGGAAATACATTGATCTTGTGTTACTCTTATTATTTATAAAAATAAAGGTTGAATTCTTAACAAAATGTGATATTTAAAATTCGGATAAAATTAATTAAATTGATATTGGTTGAAATTTATTAACCCTTTCTTGTCAAATATTAATCTAAAAAAGGTTTAGAAAATTATCATATGCCTAAGAAGAGTTTCTTCCTCTAAATTTAAGTTAAATATGTCTAATTTTGTAACCTAACTCATATGTTTAAATCTGCATTTCTAAATTGAGGCGCTAATGTAATAAGTCTAAACGCCCATAATTTATCTGTATAAACAAGAATCTCACCATCAATTAAGACAGCTTGTTTAATGACAAATTAATAAATAAATTAATATAAGGATGTTATATGAATTTAATGACAAATTAATAAATAAATTAAATCACAAAGTCAATTATAATTTAAGGCAAGGATATCAAGGCAATTAATTAAAATCAAACTAGAAAAAAGGCAATTAATTACTACATTAAATGCAGATCAGTTTTTCTACAATAATAATAATTAATTAACAATAAATGTTGAATAACGACAATTGTGGAGTAATTTCAGAAATGAGTAACACATAATGATCATTTCAACAAAAAATACATAATGGTTCCGAAATCAACTGCAAAATTTGTGAAGATTAATTTAAGTCAAAATAACATATTATTATTATTATTATTATTATTATTATTATTATTATTATTATTATTATTATTATTATTATTATTATTATTATATATTCGAAATAATAATACAAACTTTTTTTTTCAAATTACAAATACAATTTCAAAATGATAGCTTCAAAAAGTTAATATTTATTGAATGACAATTAAAAAAATATGATGCAAAGTCCAGAAAATATGGGAGTGAATGAATACGGGAGTCAACGTATAGATTCAATAGTATAGACAACGTCTAAGATGCATTCCTATATTAAATCAATGGTTCAGATTTATGATAAATGAGCGGATAGGATCAATAACTAAAATGATCAGTGGTCGAGATCGATTGCTACAAGAGATGTTGGCAATCACATAAAGAAGGTGTTCGCTTGCCTTCGGGAGAAGGAAAGGTAATCGTTTCTTGCTCAATTTGAATGGGCAGTGTGGCGGCGAGAAAATTACAAAGAACGAAAAAGATCGTCGAAGGTTACCTTCGCTCTGATACCAATGATGAAAAATCTGCAAATGAATCAGAAGAATTTTGGGATAGAAAACCTACAAATGGATTAGAAGAATTTAGAGGCTCTTAACTATTGAATCGTTCTTCTCTTGGAGCTTTATATATAGATGTCACATCCTTCAACTGGAGTATCAACCTCAACCGTGCCCCATGATCATGCCAATAACATTATCCTCCAATGCTCATTGATACCCACCCTTGAATTACTCGAGGTGTCCTCACAAGGAGTTCACAATACTTTAATAATGATAATAATAAATAAACGGACACAATGTCCGACAAATAAGTAAAACTCTACGGATATTACAAGAATGAATAAGAATATAGTTTAAAATTCTCCAAACTCTCATATACACACACAATCCTAATTATTTTTTCTTTTAAGTCCGGTGAGTATGCAAGAGGTCTATAGCCTCAATCCTCGAGGAGTATCTCCTTCTCACTTACAAAATAACAATAATAAGAGGGGTGAGCATAAATGACTCAGTGAGTGAAATAAATGGATCCATAAAATATTTAAAATATACGAAAACAAAACCATCGAAAAAACACGATCAAAATGTATATCATATGTAGTTTCATATAATAAAGTACTTGCAATCAAAGCAAGAGTTAAAACATGATATGTATGAGCTGAATTATGTGTCATGACACCTCGCCATCTGTGATCACATATCCATCCCACCACGGCTGATGACCACCTCGACCCCGTGAGCCGTCGCTCGCCCCCACGAGGGCATCACACCGTCACCACGATCAGTTCCCTCAATCACGCGAGCCGTCACGAGTATGAACTATCGTTATCATCGCACAGGTAGATCACTTCAACCCTGCGAGCTATTGCTCGCCCCCACGAAGGAGAGCTACCGTCATCATCATCATCAAAACCTCACTCCATATGAGCTATCATGCATGTTTAATGCACATGCATGAGATATACATATATATCAAGGTAGTATTTCAAAATAATACTAGGAATCAACATTTGAATCAATCTTTCAGGATTTATACATCAAACAAGCATAAAAGCTTTCAAATCTCAGCATGCGAAAAATCATACTTAAATCCTGAAATCGCCAAGCACAAGAAATTCATACGGAATTCAATCGAAAAATCGAAGCCGACATATCATGACAATAGCCCAAAAGATCATCACGTCATCAACATAATCAATCAGGTGAGCTAAAGAAATGAATATAATGAACCACGACGATGTGATGTTGCTCTAAGTTTATGGAAAGTCCCACTCACCTCGACAACGCTCGACCTCGTTGGGTCTCTCGTGTCCGAACAAATCACAGTCCGATAATCAAATCAATTATTCAACTAGATTCTATTAGTGTCTCATATACATATCTATATATTCTAATTATGCATGTCCAAATTATTCTC
>LTAE01000949.1:37313-60881 GCA_001647135.1 Pontederia paniculata | reverse complement strand
ATATATATATATATATATATATTAAATTAACTATAAGCATCTCATTTCTTAATTGTAAATTGAGAATTAATGTATCGTTTCATATTTTTATTAGGGGTGAAAGTAATCCGGGTCAGATGGTTTTTTACGGAGAAAAAAATCGTCCTACTTTTTTGGTATGGTTTTTTTTAATAAAAAAACCTTATCGGTTTTATCGAGTGATTTTTTCGAGCTCCTAGATTTTTATAATTTTATTATTTATAATAATAATAAAAATATTTTATCATATATATTTACAACAACTACATGTTATAATATAATAATATCATTATTTATTATTTATATAATTTTGTTAATATTTATTCAGAAAACTTATATGTCAATTGAGTAATTTTTATATGTTAAAAGTATTCAAAATATTATAATATATATTAATAAAAGTTTAATTATGTAGGTCTTCATCGGGCCCCTCGGTTGGTTGTTTTAAATTTAAAAAATTGACCTAGGTTTTTTCGAATTTGAAGAAAAATCTAAAAATTTTATGTCGGATCGGGTCAATTTTTTAGGTTTTCGATTTTTCGGTTTTTCAATTTTTTGCTTACGCCTCTAATTTTTATAGTATTATATATATATATAGAGAGAAAGGGGAGAATAAAAAAGGGTGCGCGGATGCCCTAGACTTTTTTTAAGAAGATGAACCGATGTGAAGAAAAAATTAATTAAACCGACCCTGACGCAGTTTTTTTTCATTTGGCCCTTTAAAAAAGTGGGTTGATGGAGCACCGCAGATTTGAAGATCTGCGGTGCTCCATACCTGTGGAGTCAAATTGGCTCCATAGGTTCCTTAAACCCATATCAATATATTGTTCTTTACTTAATTTTCAATATTTTTATTTCATGAAATTTTAGTTTCTGATGTGAATAACCTATGAACGTTAGATAAACTTTATATATATTAGTGTCATGTTATATTTCTTCTTCGAAAAAAAAAACAAATTTCTCTGATTTTATTATGTTAATTAATAGCTATGCTAATTAAGTTCGTGTTAGCATGATTAGTAAAGATAGAACAAGGCTTTAAGCCTAATACTAGGCTACATCAGATGCACACTAATTAATCAAAATAGAACACGGCTTTTAGCCTAATACATTGCATGCAATTATTCATGACATGAACTTGATCCAAAATTATGGCGACGAGTTGCAAAATATCACTAACAAACACAAATATATTATAAATTGAAAAATATGATTTATGCGCACAAAAACTAAATTAACTAAAAACCCATCTTTGCGCGTGAAGTCTTTATATACATGTATCTCAATTTATTCAACAAATTAAGGTATTAAAAGGAAATAATTTTATGTCTTTGTATTGGTTTTTGACAAAATAAAAATGGTAGCATTTTCAGGTGGAAATATTTCTTATTCACGTGTCCATTAATAAAATCACTATCTAATTAATATAATACTGAAAATCATTATCTAGTAATTGCCGAGCAAAATATTCTTTAGAGAAGGCCAAACTTACATTAAAAAATAAAAAAACATAAAACATTTACTTACAAATAAAAAAATATATTAGAATAAAAAATATTATTTCATTTATTAGTAATTTTTTAATTTAATCTAGGAGGATCAATAGATAATATATAAATATAAATAAAAATCTCAGTAAACATTATTTAATGTAGCCATCTTAAGCTTAATTTAGGTTGGCAACTCTTTGCTTAACCTTAAGTATTTAAGTATTTACTATCTAATATAGCCACTTTTAACTTAATTTAGGAAGGGCAACTCTTTGCATAACCTTAAATATCCATGTATAATTAAAATTTTTAGAATCGAACTGGACAATGAAATGGAGAAATCTTCTCTTCAAGTCGGCACGTCAGAATATGTTCTACGGCATGATTTCGAATGTTAATAAAATAATATAATTAAAAAATGACATATAATTTAAATTAGGAGTAAAAATTAAATGCAATTAAATACTAAAACTAATTAAATTTTACTCTCATATCATCTTAATTATGACCAATTAGCATTTTCTTGTACTACATGATACGAAAAATTGTATAAAATTATTAATAAAAATATATCTTAAATGATCATTTATTCAAACATAAATACTGAATAAAATCATCTTATAATTAAAAAGAGAAAAAAGAAAAAGAATGATCCAAAGGCCTAGATAATAAAATTTCTCTATACTTACATAGTTACATTACTCTGAAAAATCTATAGTTTTGATTTTTTAATTGAACCGATCAATTCCATAAAACTGGTCCATTTTGACGGTTCAACCGTTATTTATCTATTTTTTTATTAATTCTATCTGATTCAACTCCTTTGATTTTGAATAAAACTAGGACCATTCTAGATGTTGGTTGATAATCGAACTAGCCGATCTGATTTCGTAATCATGCTTACGATATTGTTAAAAGAAATATACGAGGGAGAATAATCAATATATAGAAGACACAAAATTTATAAAGTTTACCCTTATTCGAGCTACGTCTTTGGGTGGTGTCAAAGTCTCTTTGATATGAAAGAAAAAAAATAGATAGTATAAGATGAAGAGTAATTCAAATGATAAGAAGTTTACATGGGGACTTTTAATATAAAATAAAAAAAAATAAATTTTAGATCCATCAACTAGACTTTCATATGGGACTCACAATTTTGCATATCAATTATTCAAGAAATTATATTGCATATGGATCATATGAGTTTATTATTGGGTTAATATTTAAAACATTATCAACAAATATATATATATATATATATATATTATGAAGAAAATAAAAATGGGTAACACCATATTACTTATCTTCTGAATCGCATAATGTTAGATCTAGGGTGGATATTAAATTTTATTTCTTCTAATTTTTTTTATATTCATTATAGATCTAATATTTTACGATTGAAAAGATAAATATCACGATATTATCTAGTTAAATAGGTAACACCTTCTTTAAATCATTATATATATAACATTAATAACAATCATATATATTGTGCATGATATTGTCTGCATATCGAGTTTGTCTCTTGCATTATTTTTAAAGAGATTCAACATTTTCTAAATGATCTTACATCTTAGTACAAAATGATTCTAATACCAAATATAACATTCTTACAAAAGTACAAGATATTATTCAGGATTTGAACTCTAGACCTCTTGATTTAAAGCAAATTCACCTATCTACTTAAACTACTACATAATTTGTGTTATTTTTTAATATTTTATATATATATTGACTTTAATTACTAGTATATATATATATACTTAATACATCGAAAAACTGGAGGGGACCGTGACCCCCACTGCCTATGTGGGTCCGCCCCTGCTTCGAACATTGACCCACACAATTTATTCAAAAGACATTGCGCCGAGTAAATGACAAAAATATATCATTTAAGATCCAAAATATTATATTAAATAATATTCGGTATTATCTTATTATATTATACTTTTAACCTTCTCATCTATTAATATTTGAATAATCCAATGTAATAAAATAAAGGCCTCTTTCATAAAAGTGTCTGAACTGAGGTCTCTATCCAAGATAGTCCCTGATGACAAATTAAAAAAGATAAACGAGTCGTAGGATTGAAAAGGTATGACTTAAACTAAAAACTTATTAATGAGTCTGATCAAATCACAATCATATGCTTTCTTTTATTTAACAACTTTAAATAAGGAGACATTTAAAGGAGATCTACTTCCTTTATATCTTCCTTTCAATGCAAAGCTTTAGAAACGTGAATTGAACAGAACTTAGGATTAAATTCACTACATCTTACAATTGCTATATAATCCTGCATGAATATTTGATTCCTTGAATTGAAACGGTTGACTCCACTTTATACGAGACGTATAATAACGCAGCTGTGACATGGAATATTACATGTCTCAATGTAAATATGAAAGAAGTTTTTTTTATTATAAAAGGAGGTTCATAGTTTGATACAAGAAAAATAAAAGATTGAAAATAAAGAAGTACATAAGTCTTATTATTGAAATTCGAACTCAAAATCTCTTACAAATCTTTTGGATTGAGATTAAACTTTAGAGGATATGTACTAAGATTATATCACATTAAAATTATAGGTGAACTTATTCAAAAAAATTAGATTAGGTAACATTAGGATTAAAATAAATAAAAAAATAAAATATTTATGAAAATAAATGATGTTAAAATAATCTTAATTATATTTACTAATGCAGATATTTTTTAGTAATACATATAAATTTTATTTCACTATATTTATAATTAATTATTAATTATAATAATACAATAATTAATCATAATTATATTTCCATGGTCATTAGTTATTAATTATCATAATACATTTATAATCATTATTCAGTCACAAATTAATTAATTAATTAATAGTCATTATATTAATAATTAACAATTCTTAATTAATAGCTATTACATTAATAATAAAAAAAATAAAAATAAAGTTGAAAGAAAGAATTTAGCAATTCTTGGATTTCAGAATAGATTTAGTTTATAGTTTTTTGAGTTAAAAGAGATGATTTTACGTATTTTGATGTGGTTTTAAAATTTTGAAAGTTTGACCAATTTATTCTTAATTCATAAATGTTTGACTAATTTGAGAAATAACTTTGTATTCCTCTTCTTAACTCCTAATTCAAATGACCCCTTAATACACTGGATCACACGCCTTTATCATTAACTAACACATATCATGAAAGGCTCAAATTGCCGACATGTAAAAGAAAAAAAGTACCTATATGTACGTTTGGCTAAATATATTCTATAAGTACTTGCAAACATATTTTATATTTTTCAATTTGAATTTGAGCAAGTTGTTTATATAATTCTTGCAGTGAGACAAAGAACGAGGTGATATATATGAATTACATATGTACGCATCATACGTAAACTTAAGGATTCTAATCGCATGGATTGATTTAGGTCATAATCTAATTCAAACCATTATATATGGGTTCATGAATATCCCAAAATCTAGGGATTTGCATCCTCACATTTATAATTCACTTTTGTTGGAGATGCAACTTCCGCCACCCACACACTTCTTATTAGTCAACTTGTAATATTTTTCCAAGCTCATGAGTTTTAGCGTAGTAAAAATATTGTTTAACAAGTTGAAAATTTTAAAATAACAGAAACTTAATGAAATTTGACGAAAGAGAATTGTTGCTAATTGCTTCAAACATAATAAATAATTGAATAATTTGTAGTTCAAATTTGGTAAGATGAAATATAAAAAAAATTAATAAAACAAACCTGACTATTTTTTTATCAAAGATCTCCGAATTTTGTTTCAGTTTTATTTTGATTCTTCAACTTTGTAACATAATTTTCTCATTAATGAATAATGTTATGAGAAATAGGTGAGACAGAGAAATCAACACAGAGAAGACAACGGACTTACGAGATTCACTTTTAATTGGGCTACGTGCCTACGTTCTCGGACGATGACTAAAGTTATTTTTTTTATGTGAAAAATCAGCAGATGATACAAGATATATAATAATCTAAATTCTGAGAAATTTATATATGGACTTCTAATACAAAATAAGAAATAGAAGTCCTAAGGCTGTCTAAGTTTTGGGAGCTCTGGTCCCGAGCTTCCGCAGGAGGACTCCTGGATCCCCCTCAAGACCCTGTATGGAACGTGCGGCTTCGTCGCCCCAAATATTTGACGATTGTAATGCGCAGAGGTCATATAAGTTTCAATTGAATTAAGATTCAAGGTATTATAAAAAAAATGACATATTAGTAAAGATCTAAGCCCTTTATTATAGATCTGATGACAATACATATATGTGGAGCTGAATTTGCTCCACATATTCCTTAATCTCTAGTGATAAATTTATGAGTTATCTTACTTACGTCGTTCATTTCAAATTAAATAATTTTCTAAATATTATATCTTAAAATAATATAAAGATTTAATGATCTAAGTTTGATTTCATTTGAAGTGGATGATACGTGTTATTACCTGTTAAATGAGTTATTTTGTTACAAAATAAAATTGAGGATTCAAAATGGACCGAGATAAAGTTGGAAGACCTTTAATTAAAATTACTCGGACAAACTTGAATATAATAGCTTCCTAAATAGGGTTCTAATTGTTCCTTTCTTGAGAGTTATAATGTTATATAAAGAAGTAACTTAGAAACTAAAAAATGTTTGACGTGTAGATGGCGATGGATCGCATTTAGGCAGAATTTTAATTTATTGTCGGACATAGCATGTGGGCAAATCAGATTCGTGATATATGTTTCATATTGTTAAGATCCGAGTTTGACTCGAAGACATTTACTATTATTTTAATAAACAATATTTTTCGTATCACTATTTCCTTCATAATTAATCATTTCATAATTTTTAGTTTATTATAATATTTTCTTTATTTTTTAGTATTCTAGTTGATTTGTAATATTCAAATATGAAAAGATTATAATCAATTAACTTCATAATCAGATGTTGACTGGGTCAAGTAAAAAAAAATATCCAACCTAATTCGGCATGGGATAATAGGGTTAATTCGATTTTTAGTTTGAACTCAAACTACATTTGAAAAATTATGAAATGGTGAAAAAAATTTAGCCTTGATCTATTACATGATCACCTACTTGCTTTGCAGAAATCATGATAAATCAGCTATAATATAATTTTTTTTGAAAAAAATAAATATAAAAATATTTATCAAACATTAATTTAAGAAAAAGTTAGTCATGCTAAGAGCCTGTTTGGCTAAGCTTATAAGTAGGTTAAAACTACTTATAAGTAAATTTTAGAAAATCTTCGTGTTTGGTAATTAAAAAAATATACTTATAAGTTGTTAGGTAACTGTTTATAAGTTGAAAATAAATAAGCAGGGTCCTCCTTGCTTATTTTTAGAGTTGTTAGCTTATTAGTTTTAACCAACTATATTACTCTTTTATCCATATTTTCAATATTATTATCATATAACTTTAAGGATATATTAGTCAATATCTATTTTAACAAACATTATAACTACTTATTGATATTATCAACACTTTTATTCAAACATGTAACTATTTATATTTTAAAATAAGTATCAGCACTTAAAATACTTATCAGCATTAGTGCTTATCAGGTATTTTTTACGTTCCGAAAGTAACGTCGTGCCTCAATCTTATCATGAATAATTGTACATCAGCAAATTATTTTAATAATATCAGTTAGCATTCATAAAGAGAACGCATTCAAATATGATAAGAAAGTCTAGCACATTTTCTTATAACTACATGTATACAATATATCCAATGCACCTTTTAATAGAAAGACAGTGAAAAAAAAGCTGTATACTCTTTAATCTCTAAGAAGAATATGTATAAAAAATTATGCTTTTGAATTTGTAGAGAGGATCATGATAGGTTAAAAGAAATTCTCTTTATATGACCCACAAAATACTGTAACATTGTTGGCTACTTTTTTTTTTCGTGCCTGAGAAAATTATGTATTTTTGCATATTAGAATATAAAGTAAAACTGCATTAATAATATTGTATGTATTTAAAAAGTGTACAAATAAGAAATTAAAATTGATTGATATAATTAATTAATAAAATTATGTCTTAAAAAGATGTATTCGAATTTTAAAAAGATCATTTTGATCATTTTTTTAAAAATTTATTTATCGAAATATGATGAGTCTAGTTTAAAAAAGAATGTTAATAAAAATTGATTTAGCTGGTAAATAAGAGTTGATAATTTTGAATTAAAATTTTAAAGACATGATTCAAGTTTAGACGAGAGGATAGAAAAAAAAACATGTTGCAAGTCTAATCAAAGTCAACGCCATGAAGTGGCATGCCAGTAATTATTTCAAATCTGAAGGACTTTAGTTTGCATTGATCTCGTCGTATCAACGCTTGTGATGCGACGACCGACACGAGATCTAACGCGCCCCTTCCCCCCCTCCTTTATTATCCCGCCACCCGAAGAAGTCATGCATCGGAATCCCAACAACAACTGTGACGACGACCCAGCGAACTGTGGATTCGAATTCGATCGAGAGAGAGAGAGAGAGAGAGAGGTTTGTGCTCTGGATCTCTTCGCCGAGCTCTTGATGGGGGCCTCTCGATCGGTGGCGGCCCTCCGGTGGGCCGCCGTCGCATTCGCGCTGCTCTCCTTCGCCGCCGGGTGCCGCGGCTTCTACCTCCCGGGCGTCGCCCCCGCCGACTTCCAGAAGGTGAGGCATTTGGGCATTTCCCTCTCACCGTGTGTTTGCTGCTTGGATCTGGCTTTGGTCGGCGCCTGGGATCTGGGGGTTCTGTTGCTGTGGAGAATTTGGCCAGGATTGGGGTTTTGGGTTTCTCCTTTTCACAGCATTTTGGTGGCTCATTTTGTTTAGATTTAATGCGTGGTTTTGTGTTGCTTCATCTCGTTTTTTGGTGGTGGATTTTTGCTGTCTAGGAGATGGTTGGATCCCTGGGGCGTAACATGGATGAGAGTTGGGTTTTATGTGAGATTTGGGAGAGTGAAGGGGTAGAGCTAATAAAGTCTGTTCCTTTCTATGCCATCAGGTCGTCTGCACGCTTAGTGTGAGAAGAAGTTTCTAAAAAAAGATCACCTTTTCAAATGTTTTTACCCATATATCATTTGAGGAATTTATCACTCCATGTGGTCAATTGGGAAATTTCTCTTGTACCGACGTGTTTCTTGTTTAAATTTGGTATGCTTTACATATGGCGGTAACGATATGAAGGTTAAGGTACTTTTTATTGCCAAGGTTAGATTTGCTAAGTAAGAATTTAAGCTTCATTTGTCATATCTACAAAGTATTATGTTATGGTTTTGGTTTCTTCTTTCACTTCTGTCTTTATGTGTGAGCTCTGCTCTTGTCGTACCAAAGTGTGGGAATATGATGCTTAAGTGCATGCTAACATGCATCTCTTCTTCTGGAAACATTAGATTCAGGAGAGTCTTACTGATCCATTTCCAAATATCCATTTTATGACATTTTTGTTTTGCTTTCTTTCAACGATGCAATTTAGTTTTAAAAGCAATTTTAGCTTTGTGTTCCTCTAGTATCAGCCTTATTTTCTGGTTGCAGGGCGATCCACTTTTGGTGAAGGTGAACAAACTATCTTCAATAAAAACACAACTGCCATATTCCTACTATTCTCTACCATATTGTCCACCAGAGAATATAGTGGACAGTGCTGAAAACCTTGGAGAAGTTCTTCGTGGAGATCGTATTGAGAACTCTCCCTATGTGGTTAGCTGTGTTCCAATATGCCCTTGTATCTTTGGAAAAAAGAGCTCTCCTTTCATTCTAACTTATTTCCTTTTCAACAGTTTCAAATGAGAGAACCACAGATGTGCCAAATCATCTGCAAAACTACACTCACTGATACGGGCGCTAAAGATCTTAAGGAGAAGATTGAAGATGAATATCGGGTGAACATGTGAGTCAAAGCGTCTGCTGAATCTCTTTTACAGGAGGCATGCAGTCGTGTGCATGGAAATTTGATTCATCTAATCAATGACTTTTCATGTAACCTTGTAGGATTCTTGACAACCTTCCACTCGTTGTTCCTATTAAAAGGCTGGATCAGGATGCACCTATACTTTACCAGCATGGATTTCATGTTGGTGCTAAAGGCCAATATTCTGGAGTAAGGACATAGTGAGATAGCCTCTGTTTACCTTCTTCTTAAAATTGGAAGTGTTGTAACTGTTGTTTGAAATGGTGTTAACATCTTTGCAGAGTCAGGATGAGAAGTATTTCATCCACAATCATCTGTCATTTCTTGTGAAGTATCATAAGGATGAAGAAGCTGGCCTTGCAAGGATTGTAGGATTTGAGGTCAAACCATTCAGGTTGGTGATATAAAAGATCATGCATCTTTCTTTTTTCTTTCCTTTCCCCTATTATTTATTTTCATAATTTTGACGGTTTTCCTATATTGAAGTGTCAAACATGAGTTTGAAGGTGAGTGGAGTGGTAACAAAACTCGTTTGAGCACTTGCGATCCCCATTCCAAGCGTGCTGTTGTGAACTCAGACACTCCTCAGGAGGTGGAAGCCAACAAAGATATTATATTCACATATGATGTCGAGTTTCAGGTGACCTAATAAATATGGTTCATGTTTCATATATGTATTCATTCTCATATGTGCTATTTTATGCTTGGTTCAGTTCATAAAACAATTTGCAGTGTGAATCTTACGTGAACTGCAATTTTTTTTTCCTTATTGTCTTGCAGGAGAGTGATGTAAAGTGGGCATCTCGATGGGACACATATCTTCTAATGGCAGATGATCAGATACATTGGTTTTCTATTGTCAACTCGTTGATGATAGTTCTCTTTCTCTCTGGCATGGTTGCCATGATAATGCTGCGAACATTATACAGGGACATCGCCAAATATAACCAGCTTGAAACTGAAGAAGATCCCCAAGAAGAGACAGGATGGAAGCTGGTCCATGGGGATGTGTTTAGGCCTCCAACTAATTCAGACCTTTTGTGTGTCTATGTTGGAACAGGTGTTCAGATTTTTGCTATGGTTCTTGTGACTATGATTTTCGCTGTTCTTGGCTTACTTTCTCCAGCAAACAGAGGTGGATTAATGACAGCAATGCTCCTACTCTGGGTCTTTATGGGTTTGTTTGGCGGGTATTCTTCTGCTCGTCTCTATAAGATGTTCAATGGTGCAAAATGGAAGAAAATGACCTTGAAAACAGCATTTACATTTCCGGGTACTATTTTTGCTATCTTCTTTGTCTTGAATGCTCTCATCTGGGGTGAGAAATCTTCTGGTGCTGTGCCATTCACCACAATGTTTGCACTGCTTCTGCTTTGGTTTGGAATCTCGGTGCCTCTTGTATTTGTTGGCAGTTTCTTGGGTTTCAAGAAGCCTGCAATTGAGGATCCCGTGAAGACGAACAAAATTCCTAGACAGATACCAGAGCAGGCTTGGTACATGAGTCCAATTTTCTCAATACTGATCGGAGGCATTCTTCCATTTGGAGCTGTTTTTATAGAGCTCTTCTTCATTCTCAGTTCTATCTGGCTTCACCAGTTCTACTATATATTCGGGTTCCTCTTCCTGGTCTTTATCATCCTTCTTGTCACATGCGCCGAGATAACTGTTGTCCTATGCTATTTCCAACTCTGCAGCGAGGATTACTTGTGGTGGTGGCGCTCCTATCTGACATCTGGGTCTTCAGCATTGTATCTCTTTATATATGCTACCTTCTATTTCTTCACAAAGCTAGAAATCACCAAGCCCGTCTCTGGCATTCTTTACTTTGGTTACATGCTGATTGCTTCCTATGCCTTCTTCGTGCTCACTGGCGTGATTGGCTTTTATGCTTGCTTCTGGTTCACGAGGCTTATCTACTCATCTGTGAAGATAGACTGAGAACAACCCGGAATATGGCTCTACACACATTTGCATGTAGGATAAATTTGGACCTTTTCAAAGGACGGTTTTCCTGTTGATTTCAAGAATATTAGAGATATGTTGTGCACTATAGTTTCTTATAATCTGATAGTTGTTCAAAGCACATTATTTTTTCGTCAAGCTTTCTCTTACAGGTTTTGAAGGAATAGAAGAACACTTCTTTGCAAACAAAATATTCTGTTCTCTTTTAGTTTTCAAACCTGTCTTGAGATTTGATCGTTAAGTTCATTTTGAGGAAAATAAACTCACGCCTTTGGTGTGAGATGGCCCATGGTCAAATTTGTTTAATAGGAAAGACAAAGTTTGAGCGTTGATAAGGATTGCCCTTAACATTTTGAGGAAAATGAACTCACACCTTTGGTGATGGTCCATTGTCAAACATTACATTATTATTATAGGTGACAATTTAGATATAAAAAATTACTAGAATACATCTTTTATCAAATATTCTTTATTAAATATGATCAAGTTCAATAGCTTATATTATCAAAATGAAATTTATATATTCATTATTTAATTACTTTTCAAGTAAAATGATAATAATAAATTACTTGGAATTTTTATTCAATGATTCTAGTTAATAATGATTATTTTTAATTAATAATACTAGTTAGAATTTGATTAGATTTGAAATCAGATTTTATAGCATATTTATTTAGAATTCTATTTTCATATTTATGTTAATAAATAAATTTACGAAAGTGAACTAGAGTGAAGAAATTATATAATAATAATTAGTGATATTATGAATATAATAAGTATTAATTAAATAATTTAGTATATTAATGTTTTATAATTATTAATGTATTGTATGATTTTTATTACTTATAAATAATTAGTGATATTATGAATATAATAAGTATTAATTAAATAATTTAGTATATTAATGTTTTATATTATTAAGGTTGTTATTGTATGATTTTTATTAATTATATAATAATAATTAGTGATATTATGAATATAATAGGTATTAATTAAATAATTTAGTATATTAATGTTTTATATTATTAAGGTTGTTATTGTATGATTTTTATTAATTATATAAAAGATTTGAAAGAGCAAATATGAAAAGCAGATTGACACTTCCTTTTAGGGAATTTAAACAGAGATTGTCTGTTAAAAAACAAACAATATATGGTGATATCATGTAATTTTAAATTGAATTTTCCCTTTGCTCATGAAGAAATGGCACAGGGGCAACCTCATACATAAACACAAGATATGAACGAAGGTTAGATCATCTAACCATCATCGCCATTGATGACTGATTGATTGTTCGCAAGAGATTAATTCTAAAAAAAAAAAAAATCAATTCAATCTTCCCCAACACCCCCCACCACCCCAGCATTGCTAACTTGCTCACAGTAGCATCCCCACAACGACCAGAGCACCCACAAGAACGCCCTTCACAACCACGGCAGCTGCAGCGCTGGTCGGAGCAACCGCCGGGCCTTCGCTTAACTCCGCCGGAGACGGCGCAGGGGACAGCCCGCGGAGCGAGTGCCTCTCCGACATCACTACGACGATCAGCTTCTGCCCCTTCTGGCACGCCCCCTCGGCCCCGCTGATGAAGTAGTACGCCCCGGGGCGGCTGAGCTCCACGACGGTGGCGCCGTCCCTGTGCTCCGCCACCGGGCTCGAGGCGTTGCAGCTCAGGTACCCTTCCCTGGTCACCTGCAGCACCGAGTCCTTCCCCGCGTCGTACTTCCACACTGCGCATTCCAACCATAGTTTTCGATCAGCTGCAAGTTCAATCAATCGAGTCCAACAGGAAGTGCGCCAGGCAGTGCTTACCGAGGGAGTCGCCGACTTGGAAGCGCGTCGCCTCGGCCCAGAGGTTGAGGGAATCCTTGGTGGAGGTGGGAATCTTCCATGCATTGACGCTGCCTCCGACCAAGAAGTCTCTGGCCTCTGAGCAGAGGCTGAGGAGGAGGACGGTGAGGAGGAACAGCGCAGAGGACTTGAACGAGGCCATACGAGCGAATCGATCACAGATCAGAGCGACCACCAAATTTGCAGCAAATGCAGAGTGATCGGGATCAGAAGAGCGAGCTGGTAGCGAGGACCGAGGAGAGCTCTCGCGGCCTATTTGTACGTAAACGAGCAGGGGCAACAGGGGAAAAAAAAGGAAATAAAACTAGCCGTTGGAAAAAAAGGTTAAAGATGACCGCTGTCTGTTGTTACTTCCCCGAGGATGCAACGTTCAAATAGATTTAATAGGCGAATCGAACGGTTCAGGTAATATAACAAATTTAATATTATGTTTTCTTTTTCAACATTAAAGAAAAAAACATGAAAGTACACTTTGGATGCTTTAAAGTTTGCTGACGCTTTACAGATTTTGATTTTTTTTTTTTCGGTGAATACCCACCGGTGTCCAGGGCTACTAGCACCTGACTAATCCGGTGTTTCGGGCGGGCGCGGTAAATCGGTATACCCTGGCCAAATTGGGGACTCCGGGGCTCGAACTCGGGGCTACTAGCTCCCGGTCCCTCAACCCGGGGCACAGACCCGCTAACCATCTGTGCCAACCAATTTGGTTGCTTTACAGATTTTGATGGTAGTTTGTTTGTTTTTTTTCTTTTCTCTGTCAAAATCTCTTTACAGGAAGGAGATTTAAAAAAGTAACAGAAAGAACTGTAACCGAAAGGAAAAGTAACAGAAAAAGTTCACAACAAAATGTGAGAAAAAGGAAGAGGAAGAAGACTTCAAATATTGCTTTTGTTGAAGATGGGTTATTTGATTTTTTTTCTTATGAAGTTCGGTTCATATATTCATAATCATATATGAGGGTTCATTTTAAAAGTGTTTTTTCAGAAGCCATATCTAGGGAAAAGAAATTCTTTCAGAAAGTTCTATCCTTTTTGTATTGCAATGTGAAGAATGGGAGAGAGCTAAAAAAAGGATAACTGATCCGAAGAGAATTGTTGTCAAATACAGTATCAAATTTATGAACTTAGGCTTTGTTTGGATAAAAGTGTAGTGAGGAGAAGGAAAAAAAAGATATGGGAAGGGGAGGGTGGGTGAGATGTTATAAAATTTGAGTTTTGTTTGGACAGGAGTGGAAGGAGGAATGATAATTTTTTAAATAGACGAATTTGTTTTAATATATTGAAAATAAAATATCAAATTTAATTATGAAAAAATTATATATAAAATATATTTTTTATTTCATCAATTTGATGAAACTGATTTTAAATTACTTGAAGGGTCCAAAGCTCCTCCCCTTATTTAAAAAAAAATATTCAAATAAGAGAGTGTTCTCTAATTCCAACCTGCCCCTCATATTCATTCAATTCAAATAAGTTCTTAGAGGTCATTGAAATTAAAATTTTAAAAATACGTACTAAGATTATATCACATTAGGATTATAGGTGTTAATTACAAATTATAAAAATATAGTAATTAATTATTATTCATAATTTATTAATTAATTGATAATATTATATAATATGGTATTTTATGTACACCATTGATTTATAAGCTTAAATAAATATTCAATTACATAAAATAATTAATTAATAGCCATTACGTTAATATAGTATTATAACTAAAAAATAAAAATAAAGTTAAAAGAGAGAAAATTAATAATTTGTGGGGTCCTTAAAAATAGAGTTAATTCATTTTAATGAATTAAAAATAGTGATTTCACATTTTTTTAGATATATTAAAAAAATGATATTTTGATCAACTTATTCCTAAATTTTATGAGTGTTTAGTAAATTTTAAAGAATAACTTTATATTCTTTCACTTAATTTCAATACAAAAGACAGTTTAGTATTTGCATTGCCCAACTGTTTGAGACTAATTCTCCCAAGTCCATTACGTGGTTCAGTTCAGAGATGCACAAGTAAAAAGGTTTACATGATTTCAAACCTTTATACGGGTAAAATGTGCAGAGAAACATCTATCCGATCACGAATGTGAACAAAGTAGAATTTTGGTGCCAAAAAAAAAATGATGCAAAGATCTTCCTCAGTTGAATGAACAGAAGAAAAAAAGGGTGTTCATTGTCTGCAATTGATATAACTGCAGAAATACATGTCAACTTGGTTAATTTGAAATTCCATGGGTTAAAGATTGGATAAATATATGTACCAAAGAAGTGAAGGATCAAATATTTGTACATAAAAAACTTTAAAATTTAAAATAGCGGATAAAATTTTGACGGGTCAAAATTCTATTTAATTATTTAATAAATATTTTTTTAGAATATAGGTAAAGTACAAAATACTAATTTATAGAGTTTAGAATTTAAAAGTTGAACAATTTATTCCTAGTATATTTTTTTCCTCTCTCTTATAAAAAATACATGCTTAATATTTAAATATCATATTTTATTTTACTATTTACTTCTCTGTTTTATTTCTCATGGACGCAAATTGAATTCGCTATTTTTATTTTAAATTCATTTTTTTGTCTTTACTTTATATATATATGGTAATATTTTTTAAAAGTTATTATTATTATTATTATTTCAAAATGATAAATAATCACTTATTATGTTATAATAAATAATTCTTCTACATATAATAACATAATTTATATGTTCATATCTATATATGCATTTTATAGTTATCAATTAGTACAACAGTTATATTTATCAAATACTTTTATTATATTTAATAATCAAATATTTATCTATGTAGAAAATAAATCATATAATGAGAAGATTTACATGGAAAATCCTTCCACAGATAAAGAGAAAAATCCTGAGGAGTAAGAGTCACAACTCTGATGGTTAGAGTTTTCTTTCTTAACCATAAAAGAGGAAAGTGCATATATATATATATAGGTTGTGGGTCTAGGTAACTTTCATTAATATCTAGAACAATTAATCAAATAATCCATTAGCCTAATAATTATTTATTACAACTCCCCCTCAAGTTGTGCATACATGTCAATCATGCACAACTTACCAATAAATTTGTCAAAACTATCACGTGAAAGTGCTTTGGTGAGAACATCTATAACTTGATCTTGTGTTTGAACAAAAGGCAAGTAGAGCGTCTTAGAGTCATTTTTTTCACGAATGAAGTGACGATCAATTTCTATGTGCTTTGTTCTATCATGTTGGACAAGAGTATTTGCAATATTAATGGTTGTCTAATTGTCACAAAAAGTCTCATAGGAGTTGTAAGAATAAGTCTAATATCTTTCAAGAGACTCTTTGCCCACTAAAACTTTGTAACAGCTAAAGTCATTGGCTTATATTCTACTTCTGCACTTGATCTTGCACATGCAATTTGCTTTTTACTTCTCCAAGCTACAATATTTCTAGCAACAAATATACTATATCATGTAATCGATCTCCTATCATCTCTTATCTCTACATCATGCTAAATCAACATCAGAATACCCGTGCAGATTAATTTTTTTTTCTTTTGAGAATAAGAACCTTTACCAGGACTTTTATTTAAGTATATCAGAATTTGGTATACAACTTCTTATGACCAGTTCGAGGAGCATGCATATACTGACTAACTATGCCTACAGTATATGTGATCTCAGGCCTTGTTGCAATAAGGTAGGAGTTTTCTAACAAGCTTTTAGTATTTCTCCTTTTGAGCTGGCGCAAGAACTTCACCTGAAGTTAAATAGAGCCTATGATTTTGTTCAATAGGAGTGGTAGCATGTTTGCAACAATATATCATGTCTCATTCAACAAATCCAAGACATATTTCCTTTGACACAAGTAAATCTCCCCCTTTCGTCGAACTACTTCCATACTAAAAAAATATCAAAGATTCCCCAAATCTTTATTTCAAATTCTCCTGCCAGTCTAGCTTTTAATGAAGTGATTTTCACTTGATTACTACCAATAATGATCATATCATCAACATAGACCAATAAGATAACAACATCCTTTCCTTTTTGTTTTACAAATAATGTGTGATATGCGTTCCTTTGCTTATATCCAAATTTAACATTGTCCTTTTAAGTCGTTCAAACCAAGCTCTTGGAGATTGCTTTAAGTCATATAAAGCTTTTTTCAATTGTCACCACTTATGCTTTTGAGTAAAACTAGGACGAAGATGCATAAATGCCTTTTTCATGTAAATCATCATTAAGAAAAGTATTTTTCACATCAAATTGCCACAACTTCCAGTCAAATTGTATTGCAAGTGATAATATGACTTTCACAGTTTTCATTTTAGCAACATGTGCGAAAGTCTCTAAGTAGTCTACTTCTTTCTTTTGAGTAAAATCTTTGACAATCAGTCTTGTGTTATAATGCTCAATTGTGTCATATGCTTGATATTTAACTGTGAAAACTCATTTACTTCCAATTATATGTGTATTTTTAGGAATCTCAACAACATCCCAAGTATGGTTCTTGTGGAGAGCATTTATTTATTCCTACATAGTTGCTATCCATTTTGGATTTCTTTGAGCTTTTGCAAAAGAATTAGGAACACGAACAATGGACAAGGTGAAGAGAAAGGCAGCATAATCAGTTGAAATATGAGCATAAGAAATATTATTTAAAATATAATAAGTCTTACGAGATTGAATACATGCTCGTCTACCCTTTCGAAGAGCTATAAGCATATCAATGTTTTGACGACCTTGAGAGTTGTGATATTGAGAGTCATTGATGTAATGACAATGATCAACTTTAATACCATATGTTATGTCTGCATCAATTTCAGCATTACTCATATTTGGACCAACAATTCCAACTTGAGTTATATTATTCTTCCTTTTGTATGTGATATGTACGATGCTCTCCCTCACCTAGTCACTAGAGGTGTCGAAAGAAAACTCATTTATGAAAATGGGAAGACTAACTAGAAAAATCATTTGGTCAAAGTTTCCATCCAAATGATCATAAATGTCTTGTTCAAAAAATGTGACATCAAGAGATATAAACCACTTTCTATAAGTTGGATCATAACATATATAGCCCTTTTGATGAGGGGCATATCCAAGGAAGATTCCACGTATAGCTTTATGCTCAATCTTAGAGTGGTCAACGCCATGAAGATGTATATAACACAAGCATCCAGGCACCTTAGGGGGGAGTTTATATAATGGTTGATCTGACCAAAGATACGAGAAGACATGCGATTAATCAAATATGCTGCAACCATTACTGTCTCTACCCAAAAATGTTGTGGTAACTTATGTTGAAAGAGAATAGCTCTAGCAACTTCAAGTAAATGTTTATTTTTACGCTCAGATATGTCATTTTGTTGAGGTGTGTAGGTACAAGAAGTCTAATGGATAGTACACACTATAAAAATAATTTGAAAGAGTAGAACTCATGTACTCTTTGGAATTGTTAGAACGGAAAACTTTTATTTGTTTATCATATTGTGTTCTGATCATAAGACTAAAATTCATAATCAAACTAGGCACCTCTGAATGATTTTTAGATAGAACAACCCAAGTGCAACGACTATAGGCATCAATAAAAGAAATAAAATACCTATAACCAGATAAAGATGACACAATGGATGGTCCCTAAACATCTAAAACAACTAATTCAAATGGTTTAGAAGCTTTATTATTACTAGACATGTAACTAACACGAGTCTGATGTGTCATTTGACAAATATCACAATTAATAATAGAAAAATCTGAGTTACAAAATTTATTTGGAAACATATGTTTCATTGAATTAAAAGACATATGTCCTAAACGAGCATGCCACATATAAATTTTAGATAATTGAGTTTTCTTGTCAGAATTCATGGATTCTCCTAGGAGAGCTTCTGCACTTCCTTTATTGAGGTAATAGAATCCATCCTCAATATGAACACTCCCAATCATATGCCTCGTCCCTAAGTCCTGGAAGAAAAATCATCGACAATCATAATCACTCGACAATTCAGTCTTTTTGTAATTTGACTAACAGAAAGAAGACTAACTAACATGTGAGTCACATGTAAACATTTTCAAGTGGTAAAAAAATTTCAGCAATTATAGAACTCACACATGTAGATCTTACTAGATCACCATTTGCTACTCGAACTTGCTTACCATTTGGAGTAAGTGAATATGAGTAAAAATTTTGGGAATTACCGATCATATGATCATATGCTCCTGAATCTATAATCCATGATTCAGTGGAGGTATTGGCTGAAGACATTAATCCAGAGCTAGTATTAATATATGACTTTAGAGGAACAAACATTGGAGGATCCACTTGTTTGCATTTGCATTAGCATAGTTTGAAGTTGTTGCAAAACTTTTGGAGAAAGAGTTTTAATCTCAGATGTGGCTTGTGGAGTGGGGATGGTTTCACCAACAACAGCCATAGGATTTTTTCGAGTGTCGATTTAAATTTTTGGGTCTTCTTTTCTGGATGAAGTACCCAACAATTATCAACTTCATGACCCAAGCATCGACAATGTGTACAACAACGGTTATCTTGTGTCCTATAGTTCTTCCCATGCGCAAAAGCAGCAAAAGTGATGGTTGATTGTTACTGGTCATCCACTTTAATCATCGTATTGGAGAGAGAGCTCATTGTCTTCCGTCTTGTTTCTTCTCCTATAATTCGATAATACACTTCATCCAAACTTAACTTCTGATCAGAACTTAGAATTTGGCTCCTTGTAATTTCATACTCAGATGATAATCCTCCCAAAAATTGAAATACCCGCAATTTATTTTCTCTCTTCCAATTTTTTTCCTTATCAGATGTGGTGTCTCAAGAAAATTGTGAATAATAATTAAGATCCTCCCATTTAGACTTCAGAAGTCGAAAATATGCAGTAACAGTGAGAGATGCTTGTGAAATTTGATTAATCTCACAAGTGATTTCATAAATATGGACATCATCTTGTTTATGTGCATACATTTTAAAGAGTGTATCCCACATATCTTTTGTTGTTTCTTTTCGCATTATAAACTTTTGAACATGGGGTTGAACAGAATTGATTAGCTAAGTACAAACTTGACTATCCTCGAGTCGCCACCTTCTATATGTTGCATCTTCAGGCTTATGCTTTGGAAGAGTACCATCAATATAGTCAAGTGTATCTCTTCCTACGATGAATCACTTGGCTACTGGAGCCCAAAACATATAATTATTTTCATCTAACTTTATTGTAGTAATAATGAGATTCATCCCTTCACTGAAACTAGACAAAGGAAGAGATACATATTTGCTTGCATAAATTTTAATGTTTTCATCATCTTTCATGTTTTCAGTCATTGAGATAAAAAATAGAATTAGGTTAAAGAGAGGATCTCACAAAATTCTACTTTATTATATGACAACCAAGATAAGAAAAGGACAAAAATCACCTCTTACAAAAGGGAAAAAGACAATTTTCACCTATTGCAAAATTTTGTGACAATGTAGCCACTAGTCCAAGGGAAGAAAAAAATATTGTGAAAGTCAAAAAAGGTTGCTAAGATGCACAATCTCTTCAAAAAAAAAAAGGAGAAGGTTGCAAAGAAACACAACTCCAACAGCACAATAATAAGATGTAAAAAGGTCTGTTAGACAAAAAGGACTCCAGCAATATGTTGTTGTCGTCTTTAAACAAATCCAGATGAAGAAATATGATGTCAAAAAAGGTTGCCGGATAAAATAGTCTCCATCAATACTAGGGTCTTCATGTTGTTGTAGATTTTAAACAGATCCAGATGAAGAAGCTCCCAACAACATGGATCTTCACGTTATTGCTGCATCAATAGATCTAATTGGAAGAAAAAATGGATCGAAGATCACCGCTCTGATACCATGTAAAAAATAAATCACACAATAAAAAGATTTACATGAAAAACCCTTCTAGAGAGAAAGAGAAAAAACCACGAGGAGAAAGAACCACAACTCTGGTGGCTAGGGTTTTTCTTTCTTAACAATAAAAAAGTAAAGTACATATATATAGGTTGTGGGTCTAGGTAACTTTCACTAATGGATCTTCTCCCTAGAACCATTAACCTAATAACCTATCAGCCTAATAGTTATTTATTACAACAATATATTACCCACTAATATCTAATCACTGTCCATTATTAACTTAATATCTAATTGATATATATGATCCATTTCAGTATTGCTAAACAAAGCCTTCTACCCATTTTTTCATGTGAAAGAGAATTCTCTAATGGTATGAATGGTATGGGGGTTCTTCTGTTAGATAATCCTACCTAGGGAGTCAGTATAACTTAGTGCCTCCAAAGCATGTCTTGAGAAGGAATTAATGATAAAGAAAGAGGAAAATTCATCAACTTGTTGTCACTAATGGATAGCTTGACGAAGGAAATCAATAAAGAATCGGATAAAGATCATAAAGTTATAGAAGGTTTAGAACCTAACTATTTATTTAATGCATCAAATAGATGCATCCATAAATTTTCCAAGCTAAATACATTTATATCTACACCATGCATGTTAGTTATGTCTAAGATGTTTCTTCTCAAAGTCCTCTAACTTATTGAGGAAAGAAGAAAAACAATTTATAGATGCAACTAACAACCAGCTAACTAATGTTTTTAGGCTCTTGTTACCTTCTACATTAGCCCTTGAAATGACACTGTTACGTAATGATAATTTTATAGAAAAGGAGCCAATGACACGCAGAAAATAATAAATTTGTTTTCCTCTCCACATATGGTGCATGGTTTTGAAAAAAGATGAGCTATTTAGTGCACAAATTATCATACATTCATACAACATCATCTTTCCACCAAAAACACTAATTATCATTTATAAACTAAATAATGACTCCGATAGAATCTAATACACATGAACTTTAAGCCATAATTTCCCCTTTTTTCATATGAACAAAGCAAATGAGCAGCATAATTAAAAACAACCTACAAAGACTGAAAAACTTTACTCACATCAGATGTGTTGGCTATAACAAGCAGATATCCTCATCTTTTTTGGCGTCAAAGAGGTATCTAAGCGAGAGCATTCATGTTGGATAACAATGGAGCATAACCGTCGAAATGCCTTTCTTGTACCCCGTGGACAAGATTTTATACTTGTATAAAGCTTGTTTCATATGATTGTATTGAATCCCTCTACAAGTGTACTAAGAAATTTTTGCTCCAGTGACATTATTGTGTTTTATGTGATGAGGCAATATATATTCCTTCCCTCCTTTTCCGCAGTGGTTTTTATTATTCAATAAGGAGTTTCCAAAGAATTCCTCAATTTTTTATCACCAGGAATCCCTTTGATTTCGGTTTATTGTAGAATAGTAGAGTTTTTGGAATATATTCATGATTTACCAAGCCTTGCACAAGTGTCCTATAGTGTGATGCATTAGGAATGTCACTATACATCTTCATTTTGCTCCAAATTTTCAATGCTTTCCCTGATTCACCAGAGTCCGAAAAATATATATATATATATAATCAAGAGAAAAACATGATTATTAGGTCCAGGACCGACATCTTTCATTTTCCTTGGCAGCTTCATTGTTCCTTCAACACTTTTTGCTTTGGCAAAAGCATGGTAAGTTTCAAGAGTTGAATGAATACCCCTTATTATCATATCATCCATGACCATTTGTGCTTCCTCCAATTTGTTTGCTTCAAATAATGGTTGTATCATGGAAATTGTATGTTTGTAAGTTTGGTTGCATGTCAGCTTCTATAAACTTGTCAAAAGTAGTTTTCTTTTGCCAATATGTAAATAAGAGAGTTGTAAACTAAAAGATTATGAATTCAACCTCTCTTCTTCATCTCATCATATAGCTTAGAATCAAACAAGTTTCCAGCTTTCTTCACCAAACAAGAAATTATATGAGAATAAGAAGTATCATATCGGGTGATGCTCCCTTTGTTTCAACTACATCACAGATAACGTTACAAAATCAGTTTAGGACTATATTAAAAACTCTTTGTTGAAGGAGGGAACAACTTTTTCATTTAGAAGGAACCCTTCAGCTTCTTCAACATATTTGTTCTAGCAAAGATAATGAAGAAGAGCCTAAACTGTTGGTAAATTTGCATGAAGTTTGAACTTATCCATGGCATGGAAGCTTTTGTCACTTTTCCAGTTGCATAGCTACAACATTTGATATGTCCCTACATAATAAGTAAAGGAAAAGAGGACAAGAATAAAGAGCATGAAAACATATCTTGATCCATAATGTAATCAGAGTTCTAAGAAAGTTCTCTCTCTCTCTCTCTCTCTCTCTCTCTCTCTCTCTCTCTCTCTCTCTCTCTCT
>LTAE01000949.1:0-28040 GCA_001647135.1 Pontederia paniculata | reverse complement strand
TGTTCTGCATCCCAAATCGTCTCAGTATCTTATTGAGATATTGTTCTTGACTCAAATTCAATATCATTGAGTTTCTATCTCGAGTAATTTGCATTCCAAGAACATAGGATGCTTTTCCCATGTCCTTCATTTCAAATTCCTTGCTCAATTTTTTTTATCTCATTGAGCATTGTGACATCATTTCCAACGAGCAAAATGTCATATACATATAATGACATTATGACACACTTGCTCTCACTCATCTTGATGTACACACATATGTCCAATTTATTCACAATGAATCTAAATTAGACAACCGTCACATGGAACTTTTCGTACCATTGACGTGATGATTGCTTTAAGCCATATAATAATTTTTTCAACTTGTAGACCTTATTCTCTTTACTTTTACCTAAAAACCATCAGGTTGTCGCAGATATATGTCTTCACTCAATTCTCCATTGAGGAAGACGATCTTAACATCCATTTGGAATAACTCTAAATCCATATATGCGACTAATGCTAAGATGATCCTAATAGATGCAAACTTAGCTACCGGAGAATAGGTTTCTTGAAAATCAATGTCGGCTTTCTGAGTATAACCCTTGACAACTAATCTAGCTTTGTGCTTATCAATAGTACCATCAGCGCGGTACTTTTTCTTGAATACTCATTTGCACCCTATGGACTACCTATCGACTGTCAAATTGCATAATGTCCATACGCCATTTCGATCAATGGAGTCTAACTCATCTCTCATGGCGGCCAACCATGATACCGACTCCTCCGAAGCAACCACTTCATCATAAAAAATAGGATTTGTACAATCCTCTATATCAACATCGACAGCGTAACACGAAGCCTCACATCCGTACTGCTGGTAGTCGTCTAAATATGCGGACGTCGTTCAGGGCCTCTTGTTGTCGGTTATACTCATGGATTGTACGAGTCTATCCACTGCTTCCAAAGGTATGATATCCTATATATCATCTCCCACTGCTGAACTTATGTCCAATGTGTCTTGTTTCGAGGCGACTTCATTATCCCTAAGGATAATCAGAGGCTCATGGTCCTCTTCATGCACATCTTCCTTTTCATTCTCAAGGAATGTTGCATCTTGAATCTCGATAAGATATCTTTCATTGTGGAAGAATCTATACCCCTTGGATGTATCACTATATCCTATAAATCTGCATGTCACCGTCCTAAACTTGCCCCTAAGCTGACTTGGAACTAAGACATGCGCTTTACATCCCCATTTTTGGAGATGACCCAACTCGGCTTTTTGCCATTCCATACTTCATATGACGTTAATTCTGCGGACTTGGTGAGAATTCTATTTTGTATATAATTTGCAGTCATCACTGCTTCACCCCAAAAACTTTTGGGAAGACCAAAATGTGACAACATACATCTTACTGCATTCATCAACGTCCTATTCTTTCTCTCTACCACACAATTCTGTTGTGGCGTATAAGCCATTGTAGTCTGCCTACAAATATCTTCCTGAATGCAATAAGTCTCAAATTCCCGAGAGTTGTACTCCCCTCCTTTGTCTATTCTTAAGGTTTTAATTGGTTTTCCCAATTTCTTTTCCACTTCAGTCTTGTATCTCTTAAATATTTCAAAAGTCTCAGTTTTTCTTTTCAAGAGATAGACATAGAAGAACTTACAATAATCATCAATGAATGTGATATAGTATTCCTTATTTCTATGTATAGCAATACTCAATGGACCACATATATCCGAATGAACCAACTCTAACAATCCCTTTGACCTTGTTCTTATCGGAAAAAGTTTCTAAATCATTTTTTGGTCAAACAATGTTCACAAGGAGATGTCCTTGTTCCTGATATGTTAGGTACTAATTCATCTCATTATTCGTTCCATTTTCTCCTTTCCAAGGTGACATAATCTCTCATGCCAGAAATCATAATCAGACTGAAAACACAAGGAATACTCAGAAGAGACATTCATCATCATACAAAACAAGACGTGACCAAGTACAATTTTCTCATAGCCAAGATCCTACCATTTTTTCCTATGGTTACATCGTCATTATAAAAATGGACGTCTAAATTCTTCTTTATGAGAAAAGGGACTGAGATGAGGTTCCTACGGATCCCTAGTGTGTACAGCACATCATGGAGAACCATAATATTGTCCCCCATATCCAACCTATATTTGCCAAAACCTTCAACGTCCAGATATGTGTTGTTCTCCATAAATATCATTTGTCCTCCAATCTTCAATTCTTTGAAGTACACCAGTTTTTCTTTGGTCTTCGCGATGTGGCGGGTCACACCAGAGTCGATCCACTAATCTTCAATATCTATCGTCGCAGCATTGCACTTGACGACTCTAATGAACTCGATCCTGCTATAGCCTTTTCTTTGCGGGGTCTTATTCTGACCCAACTTCATTTCCTGTGGGATAGCTGGATTTGAAATGTCCAAACTTTCCACAGTTAAAGCAGACTCCTCTTGCTGTTTTGCACGCCCTTTAAACGACTTCTTGTTTGATCCTGGATTCTTTCGGTGGAGTGCGACGTTTGCTTCTTCTTCTTCCACCTCTTCGGTTTCGAATATCTCCACCTTTTTTTATTCTTAGCCTGTTTTTGCTCTACGGCTAGCTGGGTTGGCAAGTTTGTGACCGACTTAACTATTCTGTTAAGTCGTAGCGTTGTGACAGCCATGTCGACTAAAGATGGCAAACTGTTCAATACAATTGTTATCTGCAAAGTTTTAGGTAGGACTATTCCTGCAACAACTAATTCTTTAGCTATGACTAACATCTTATGATTTAGAAGACCCTTATAAGGTCATCTTCCATATACGAATGTTTTAATTTTCTTATTGTTCCTCTCCCACTACTCCTTTGCTTTCGACCTTCTTTAATTTATGTGTGACACCCTTAGGCCCCCTTTGGTTGCAAAAATGCTGTGCATGGAATATTTTTTTTTAATCCATCACTTACCCTCATCCCCTTAATCCACTGAGAATAACATTAATCCAAGGGAGAGAGATAATACATTTCTCGCTACTTTTTTCTCCCACTACAATTAATGTAATGGACCCCATCAACTCTAAAAAAAACCTGTTTGGTTCAAATGTGGGGAATGAGGCGTTAATCTTGACTTTATTCCCCAACTAAACAGAGCTTTAGGCCTTGTTTGGATTGAGGTATTAGGGGGAATAAGGTGGAAGATGAGTGTATGGTGTTAATTAAATCGTGTTTGGGTAAAAAATTTTAAAAGTCATATGGTGTTTAGAGGGGTGAGTCACACCTCCAAACACCAAATATTTCATTCCACCAAATTGGTGGAATTAGAGGGAATGAAACTTTTTAGGCAAAACTACCCTTTTAAATAATTTTCTAAAATTATATCATAGTTCATTTAAAATGATATGCTTCCTTATATTATTTTGATTTATGATAGAAAAATATTTGACTTGAGTTCATTTATTGGTTTAACTTTTTTTTTCTATCTTATTTTATAATTATTTAATACTTACATTTGTTTATCTTTTATTCATTCACATTTATTTATATCATAGTTCATTTAAAATGATATGCTTCCTTATATTATTTTGATTTATGATAGAAAAATATTTGACTTGAGTTCATTTATTGGTTTAACTTTTTTTTTCTATCTTATTTTATAATTATTTAATACTTACATTTGTTTATCTTTTATTCATTCACATTTATTTTTTCTTGGACTAATTTTTTGTCATAATATTTTAAATCTATTGAATGTCGTCATAATATTTTTTTTCAAATTAGTTATTTTTTATTAAATTTGAGATAAACAATTATTTTTATGATCATTTATACTTTAGCATATTAAAGTATTATCATTTGAACAATTTTTTTTATTTATGTAATTGTAATATTAATTATTTTCACTCTTTTTATATTTATCTATCATCTTCGATCTTTTTTATCTTTATTTCAAAAAAATAAAAATATTGTGAAAGAAATAAAATACATTGAGAGGAAAAATAATACTAAAGATAAGAGAAAAAACATATAAGAAATATAAATAATGATAAATATATAAATATTATAATAAATCAAATAAGTATATAATAATATTATATTTATTAAGGGTCATAATTAGTAATATATAATAAAGGGTATAAATGACTTATTTAAATTATTCAAAAATGTCGTGATTTAGTTTAACCCATCCACCATCATAAAATTTTATCCAAACATGAGTTTAATAATAATTCATCACACTTCACCACAGTCCACCACCCCACCTATACTCCATGATCTCACACCACCCTTTCATTAATTAATTGCCAAACAAAGCCTTAGAGAAATCTTGGATTAGTGGAGTCGATGTAGTCACTACTACAGGCGCGCGATTCCGTGACGTATGCCGTTGAAGCGGTCTAGGGAGGGCTTCTCACGAGCGCTCGTTTAATGACCAGGGTCATAAATTAACATCCGCTGGCAACTGCAGTGGAGATGCGAATGCGATTTTTGGAGGTAATAACGAAGGAGCAGGATTTGACAAAGGGAAACGGAGAAGAAGGGAAGGGGAGAGGGACACTGAGAAGAGAGGAGAACAGGAAGCGAGGAAGAAGAGGAGGCCGTCGGAGGACCACGTCCACTGCAAGCGCCATGGGCACGAAGGGGATCGCCGGAGAGTTCGTCACGAGAGAAGACGACTGTGGTTGCGGTCACTCGCGGTGAACTAATCAAAGAGCGGCACGTCGCGCTCAATGCGGTCATATATCCGGACTCTTTCTAGGGGTTTTGTTAGGAAGTAGGCAACGCTGTGGGCGGACTAGGGACAAAAGAAAAGGCGAGCCAACGAGGAAGACAAAATGGTTTCCGTCAGTGAATCAAGCGGAGGCGCCGCCGGAGGGGGTTTCAGGTCGCAGGTGGAACGCTTTCTCTACAGCGGCGACAAGAAGCACGTCTTTGCGGGCATCGCAGCCATCGCCGTCGTCTGCGGTGCGCCTTGGTTCCTCATGAATCGAGGTATTTACACATCTCTTTGTTTTCGATCAGGACCTGATTGATATGCTTCTTTTTTTTCCTTTGATCGCTTGTGCTCTTGCAGTTCTTCGCTTCCATAGTAGAAGCTTACAATCTTGAGACTTTTATTAAACTGGGAGCACTTTTTTTTTGTCCAAGTTCCATTTTTTCTTGATCAAAAGTACATATTTGTTTATGCTGGTGAAATCGTAAGAAATTTTGCTCGACATTTTCCCAGAAACAGATCGTTACCTTTTTGCTTGTTCGATCATTTGTGGGACACATCAACTTTGGCTCTATCTCAGTATCTGGCCGTGTCTGGTCCCCCAGTTGTTATGAAACTTCTGATATTTGAAAACCATAAAGTTCTCAGATTCAGTGATTCTGAATATAAACACAAATCATCATGCTAAACAGTAAGCTAAAGCTAACATTCTTAAGAGGCAGAATGGTTCAATTCAATATAACATTTTGTTATTTGGTTTTTATTAGATTCTGCAGTTGCACAAGCAAGCTCTCTAATATGGGGTTTATTTCGGGAACGCAGTTTGTAGGTTCATGTGCTTATGAATGTTGACAAGTTTGTGAAATTTTGTACGAGATGACATACTGAGTAGGGTTTCTTTAGTTTCTTGAGAAAATTGCGCCTTAGAATTGTGCCTAGACATCCTTGCAATGGGAAATGGAAGATGATGCTAATCATATGCTTATTTAGGGTAATAAAATCTATTCACTTGCGAATTTACAAAATTCGGAGTGCTTCTCTGTTCATACCATTGTTTGATCTAGTACCATCTTTCGCCTATTACTGCAAATTTACAAGGCAGCTGCCTCTGTTCATAGATTCAAATTGCCCATTGTTTTCTCATGCAAATGATAGTGTTTCTCATCCGCACATGCAGTAACAAAATTATGTGATTGCAAAGCACTTTTACTGAATTGCACAGTAATAAAGAAAAAAAAGGCTCGGTTGTAGCTTCCTGTTGTGTAGCATAATTACTTAATTTTGTTCAAGATTATCACCTATGCAGAGCTTGTAGGCATCATTTTTCTTTTAAAGTGTTAAAGAGCATAGGATCTACTAGTGAAGTTTCTTCACATTTGTCTATTGAATTTATCGAGCTATGGTAGTAACCAATGCTATTAACTTCACTTGCATGCACATAAGAAATGTATGATCTACTCAAAAACAAAGAAATATGAACATAAATTATATGTTTTCATCCACTTCCCGCGGGATGCCCAGCTTCATACAAGGTTGCATAATCCACAATCTGGTGTTCTGGCTACTTCTTTTTTTAAGAATCTTCACTATTTAACAAATTTCTTTATCAGGAAGCTGATGAAGATTACAAAACCACTAACCATTTGCTTATAAGTTACAAGTTTCATTTGTTTTTGTCTAAAGGTAATTAGAAAGTGGATCTGTTCTTTAGGAAGTGCAACATAGAAGATGTTCATGCATATACATGGGTCTAATTGTGATTATGCAAAATGTTAGTGAGCGTAGTTCTTTCATTAGTTTTTCTTTGTTCCAAATTCCATTTTCATAAGTTGGATTTTCTTTCCCCTTTCGAAAAAGTTGGATTTCCTTTGTAAATTCTCATACGAGATAGATGAGATATTGAAGTTTTGACTTTGCTCGTTTGAAGCTTAGAGTTCCAGTTGGACATAATGTTGCAATATGCATTCTTCGGAATATTTTTGCATTTAGGGTCTGTTTGTTTCAACACTTATGAATGGGAAGGGAAGGGAATGAAAGGGAAGGGAAACTAGGGGAAGGAAATGGAAGAGAATGGAGGTGAAACAATTAATCTTGTTTGGATGATATAACTAAAAGGAAGGGAAGGAAATTATATTTTTTCTTGGACGAATATATCCTAATGTATGTGTTTATAAATTTAAATTACATATGGATAAAATTGGAAGTGTAGTTTAAATATTTCTTTTCCCTCCTTTCCACCCCAATTTGGGGTTGAAAGAAAAATGGACATTTGAAGGGGAATGAAGGTAAATGGAGGAGACATTCCACTCCATTCCCCTCGGTTAAAAACACAACCAAACAAAGTTAATAGATTAACCTCCTTTCTCTTCCCCTCCTTTACCCTCCTTTTACCTCTAACCAAACAGGCCCTTAGTGCTTCATTTCATCAGTTTGTTTCATCTTGTAGGGACAAAGCATCAGTCTCACCAGGATTACATGGAAAAGACTAACAAAGCGCGGAGCGAAAGACTCTCTTCGGGCCAGTCTGTGCTCAAGTAATACGACGAATGTATAGCCCTTGTCAAGAATGCTGTAGTACCTCTTTTTCTTTTCAACCAAATGACTTATTCCATTTGCTTTCAAAACTAAGCAGTGCACAATTTCCAAGTGTAACCACCTCAATGAATAAGAATGAGAAACATGATCAAGGATAAACACATTGTTTAACTGAGTGTCTACTATCATGAGATTTATATTTCTTTCTTTATTAACATGATATTTATATTCTCAGCCTAATAAAGATGGACTTCTTGTTGAATATAATTATTGGCACATTATAGTTTATGATAGTGTCATAGCATAACAAGACTTCATGAATGTATGTCTGGAATTCTCCTTAGCATTCTTGATCATCTTTCTGAAAGGTTCCTGGAATGTTGTAGGTTGATGAATCATATAATCTTGTCAAATCAAGGGTTGGTCTTCTTTCATGCGCACTAAAAAGAATTATTTGATCAAAGCTAATATATTTGTCGTGGAACTGTTACATGCTTGGGCAAATGATAAGTGTACATACAATTAGTTTAACATAAAGTTGCATAGAACCAGAATTGAAACTGCTCCTTCAGGCATGGCATTCGTGATATAATTGAGAAGTCTAAGCGTGTCATCGTTGCAGCCACAAGCATGATAATACACACAAGAAATTTATGCTCACTAACGAATTCTGGAAAAGAGTTTTCAATTGTAATTGCAATAGTCAGTATAGTTTGCCTGGTGGGGAGAAACTTCTCCTGAGGATTGCAATAATCAGTAGATTCTTGACTATTTCTCTACAGTCCATTGGAGCTGTCTGATAGGTTCCGTTGCAAATTGATCTGAAATTACATCTTGTTTCCTCTTTAATTGCATTGAGGCAGTTCTCTATACTCCCTCGTCCTTGGATCCTCCAAGCATTGGAAAAGAATTGATTCGAGTGCGGTGCATTGGGATGCTGATGTTTGTCTTGGGAGAATGTTAATGCTCTGCTTTCTGAGTGCAATTTCTGGAGTCTATACAGATCACAAACTATACCATCTGCGCACTAATCACCTGTGATAAACCAGTGACTCCAATAAGTTACATTTTCTGATGGAATAGAACATGAAATGTCATTATGAAGGTCGTGAAAACAGATGTCACTGGTTTGTGAGAAGTGTTCAGAATTCCCGTGAACTTATGGAGCAAGTTCAAATTTCGCCGTTTATTGAGAGTTGATCTCAAGAATTACTGCTCCAAATTGTAAAACATTTATTTCAAGAAGAAAAAAAAGAACTTGATGATGAAATCTGGAGAAAACAAGTGTTATATTGACAAAAAAGGTTCTTTTTTTTTTCTCTAATGGTGAACCATGGGTGATATGATGAAGTGCTTAAGAGATCATGAATTTAGAGAATCTATTCTTTCTCCAGCTGAATGCATCCTGTTCAACACCATCAAAAGCCAAAAATTTAGGACGGCAGCCAGCCAGGGCCAGTACTCTACTCTGTAACTCATTTGGGTGTACTGAGGGAGGCACATTTGACAGCTTTCCGTGGTTATCTCATCCCCAGATCATGCTCCCATGGCCAAACATGCCCAAGCATGACCCACCTGTTCCTGGTGTCATCTTCCTATGTGGCAAGCACAGTCCACCTCTGTTGGCTGATGGCTCATGTCTGCCCTTCGGCAGAAGTGGCCCATGGGTCCCTTCCCACTGTAAACAAAAAAAAGATGTCTTGAATGAGTGAACCAAATAGAGCTAGGACTGCTGCTCAGCATTCACATGAAAGCAAGGGATCTGTTTCTGCCACTACCATAGTGCTCTGACGATGGACCAGTGCACCAAGCCATGGCAGCACAATCTTGTGCCTGGGGAAGGTGTGGAAGAGTTGGTGAGAGAGAGAGTTTTTTCCTGTGTCAAAGCCCATGGAACAGTCCAAGAAAAGGAGAGCCCTCTTTTTGTCAAAGACAGGTTAGGACAAGGAGAGGGGGCACCTTGATGACTTATCTATTACGAGCACAGACTGCACAGGTAACAGGTACATATGCATATTAAAAGAATGCACCTTGTCCACCATCTCCTACCAAGCGGCGAAGCAACTGCAACCATCACAGTCTCACAGCACAGCAACCATTCACATCTTTCTTTCTCTTCTTTTAATCATGTTGTGTACAGCCTCCTCTCATGTCTACCTCTCTTTCTCTCTCCCCTTTCACAAGGACTCCACGTCTCCACACAAACCAAGCCAAAGGAGGGGAGAAAAAAAATTAAAAGAATCTCCACCTTCCAAGCAGGAATCCGTGTCCTCTATCTCTCTACTAGTCTATGATGTTTTCCTCCCCAGTGGCCCATCTGGACCAGAAGCTACCAGTCATGATGTGTGAGAGGCAAGGAAAGCAAGAGGAGAGAGAGAGAGAGAGAGAGAGAGAGAGAGAGAGAGAGAAAGGGAGTGGGTGAGGTGAGAGGATGAGGTGAGTAAAGGGGAGGAATAGGAGAGAGATGGAGAGAGCAAAGAAGGATGGATGGGTGTCTGTCTCCTTTCAGATAATGCAGCAACCAAGCAGCCAATTCCCCTCTTTCTCTCTCTCTCTCTCTCTCTCTCCCCTTCTCTCCCTGCCTCCCTCTATTTCTTTGTTTGTCATCCAAAACAAATCTACTACGACAACTACTGCTGCCAGGACTTGCCAGAATTGCCCCTCTGCAGCGCAGGAAAACTCTCCACCTCCCTTCCCTCCACCCAGGGAAGAAAACTCTAACCCCATCTCCTGTTCCCTTCCCCTCACTTCAAGATTTTATATGGGCCTTTTGGTCATGGTCAGACCTCACGAAAACAGGGGAAGGAACCTCCCCACCTGCATTTTTATTGCTCTGCACTACCTCTTCCTGTTTCTGCACAAAGTTAGGATCTTTCTCCCAAACAAAGAGTCTGCTTCCCGTGTTCCTCCCTGCTATTTCTTCTTTTCTCTTCTCTCCTCTCTAAGGTCATGAAGAAGGGGAAGAAAGCAGCCATGGTGTCTTCTTACAGTGCTCCCGTCTACCCGGTCGATGAGGAAACCAAGACAAGGTTCAGGCACCAGAGTCTCTTGCAGGATTACCAGGAGCTAATAAAGGTGAGATCTTGAAGGTTTCATCTGCTTCTTTTGTCCAGATTTTCGTGGCATCATGTCCATATTTATGTTTTTCTTAAGCCTAAATGACATTTTTTTTGGTGGATTTTTCAATTTGATGTAGGATGACAATAAGTTAAGGGGTTTGATCCTACTTTTTCTGTCTTCTTGTTCCACTGTGAAATTTACAGCCCTCGAAGTTGTGTCATCAGATTACATTATTTTCTGTTCTTTGCTTTCCTGTTCACTCAATTGTGGTGGATCTTCTGATGGTTTTGTTGGTTTCAGTATGTGGTAATTTTGTTCCATCTCCTTTCACTTTATTGATGTAAGTCCTTTTGTAGTGCTTCATGATCTCGTTTACTAGTCTCAAGTTGTGTATTTTGCGAACTTATCAAGTTTTGCTCATGTATATATTTTTTTTCACGTTACTTCTGCTCAAGGTAGTGCTTTCTTCAAGTTTCATTGCAGATGTCCAATTGTCTTTCCTCTTGATTTCAGTATAGAAAAAGAACACAGTCCTTTTGGTTATTTCTGTTCTTTTTTGGAGAAAGAGCTTTAGGATTCTTCCTTTTGATTTTTCCATATCACTTTGCTGTATTCATACGTTGTTTTTTCTTCAACAGTTGTGCTAAAAGTTCTTACTACTCTCCTTTTTCAGGAAACTGAAGCAAAGAAGGAAAAATTAGAAAAAGCAAAACAGAAGAGGGTTAAACTTCACGCTGAAGTCAAGTATGATGTTGTTCATTAATGCAATATTGCTTTCCAGAGTCATTGATACCTGAGTATCTAATAAGTTTCAGGAATCACCCTAAATTTGGATGTTTTGTGTTGTAATATATATTGTCAAAAAACTCCAACAATAATGAATCTTCTTTCTTGTATGGTTTTGAGTAGATTCTTGCGCAGAAGGTACACATCGTTTCTGAAGAGCCCATCTGGAATAACCTCTTATAGATTGAAGAGGATGCCTGAGACCACTACATCAATGTTGGTGGAAAGCAGCCAACCTTCAAATTCATTGATTCAAAGAGAAGTTTCTGTTGAAGATTGCAATTTGATTCGAAAGAATACTTCCGTGTCAAGGGCTTTAACAGGAATAGACTTGAATCAGGTTTCTTTGCCGGTAAGCAATGGAATAACTTGATCAAAATTTGAAGTTACTACATTTCTCTCACAAGTTTTTATGCGAAAAGGCAAGAGATAAAAACATTAATACTCAGAATGACTTTTCTCGGCAGAATGAAGAGGAAATTCAGGAATTTCAAGTTCATTGGGAGCCACTGAAAATTGACAAGCTGAGGACTCATTCCAATGAGGTCGAAGCAATGTCCAACAATCTCAGACCTAGTGTTTGCCGAGACACCGGAAACGGATCGACCCGAGTGGGGAAGAGAAAGATTACATGGCAGGATCAGGTTGCCTTAAAGAGTGTAGATTCTTTTGTCATGTAGGTGTAGATTCTTGTTTCCTGAAAAGCATTCCTTTATAAGTAGCCTAGTGACACAACCTTATAACTTGGTAGTACTCTTGTTCATGTTTTCAACTTATGAGAATGCAGACTGAGTTGTAACTTCAAGATCTTTATCTTGACTATATGGATGAATTTAAAAGGAAACAAATCACAAGTTTGTGACGGTGTAGGAAAATAACATCTTTGTTTGTATGCATGGAGGAATTGAGGTTCTTACAGAGTTTATTTATTTAATTTTATATATTGAAGGTTAGATTTCCTTCTATCTCTAATGCTATTTCCTATATGCACTGGTCTGTGAGACATGAATTTGCATGTATTAATATGCTCTAGCAAAGAGGCATGGAATAAGTTAAAACTCCAAAGTCAAAAACCTTCTTCTCTTCTGACAGTATTTTTCTGTCAGTGGTGGAAGATGATATTTTTCTGTGTGTGATAATGTGCATAAGATAATATCTATCTTAAATGTGTCGGTTGAACAGATTGATGAGTGTCTGTGATAATATGCATAAGATAATATCTATTTCAAATGTGTCAGTTGAACAGATTGATGAGCAACAGTGTTATAATGAGCATTGAAATAGCATAACAACTTGATCTGTCAGTTTACATGCTCGTTTGCGACTAAGGATGTGTTGAATTTATCAACTTATTCAAAATACTGGTTCAGTTGCTGATTGGGTGATTTTGCAAAGATGTCCAATTTGGGCATGCTCACATAATATTTATTTGTTTCTGCAAATAAAGTTTTTGAACACTATTCATATGTGCAATTTCTAGTTATTGTTCTTTCCTACCAGCTGCAAATTGAATCAAAGCCAATCTCTTCAAGGTCAGCAAACTGATATCCACATCTTCAAAGAAAAGAAATTGACAATTCTTTCTTCTTTTTCTGATATTATCAGACTTTATGTCTAACTACATCGCTGACCACTTTTAGGTCCCAACAAACACCTTTTCCAACAAAATCAGGAAAGGTTCATGTATGAACTAAATTATATATACAACTACTTCCAAGCTCATTTGGAGTTGAGGGAACAACTTCTATACATAGTTGCCAGCAGACACATTTATATGAAGAGAAAGAAAAGTCGTGGGTTAGTAAGAATCTGATCAGATGTATGGATTAATGTGAGAGGAGTAGTCCCTGATGCCAGCCCCCTCCCAGCCCATCCATTCTTCCCACAAGTCCCAATCAGGGTCGCACATCCCCCGGAATTGATCGTCGTTGCACCATTCTTGACCTTGCCATTGCTCTTCCTCTTCCTCATGCTGCCTCAAACTAGTAATTATGATCTGCAAAGAATATAGCATACATATAATGAAACAAATTTGACCTGCAAAATGTTCTCATAGAATCATGTTTTAAGCTTGATCACACAACCAAGTAGAGTGGATGGATGATTTATCAAAATGTGAAACTTGTATTCGTGAATGAAGACATGAACTGAAAAATTGCATTCTCAAGGCACATCAACTATGAATTCGTTCCAGTAATTAAGGGGGAACTGTGTGTCAAGTGTACTTCTGTGTGTCAAGTGTATTTGTAAATTTGAACGTATCTTGATCATGATTAGGTGTAATCTGGTTAGGACACATGCACAAGTCAGTGGCAATACAGGCATATTTCTTGTTTTCAGCATATTATCTTAGACTGAATTATCACAGGCAAGGAACCCTGCTGAAGGATTAAGAATTCATTTCTATCCAGAAATGGTAGAAACAATGAGCACTTCGATAATGTAAAGAAGAAAAAACTATGAGAATTTAATCATTAACCAGAAACAAGTAGTAAAAATACAACAAAGGATGGTGAATGCTCACATCGTAGGCTTCATTAATCTGATGAAACTGGACATTGCATTCGCTTCCCTTGCACACGTCTGGATGATACTGCAGCATTTAAACAGATTAGAAACAACAAAAATACTCTTACTATTTTAAATTCAAGCAACTCCAAATTGTAAATGGATTCAGAAGGCAAACTCCATGGCATATCAAATCGGAAATTCAAACCACGAAGTAAGAAACAACGATTTTCTTAAGAGTAATATATATTCATAAACTACTTGTGTAAAAAGAAAAACTCAGATTTTTATGAACCTTCACTAAAAGTACATCCTCTCAATTCCCTCTCTGCACACAGGTAGTACTACTACTGGAAAAAAAATATTATTAGATCGATATAGCCGTCAAAACCCTACCTTCCTCCAATCCGACCATAAAAGTATGTTCTCTTTGAGCTGATCTTGGCCAAAACAAGAAAAGATACAATTTTCTAACACATGAACTCGCTAAAGATGATGAGAAAGATACCTGAAGCGCCATTTGCCGGAAGGCCTTCTTGACCTCCTTCTCGGACGCCCCAGGAAGAATCCTAAGCATCCGATACTGATCCCTCAAGCCCCCTCCGGCGACGGCGGAGCATGTCACCTCGCCGGACTTCCTCCGGCCGGCCCTCCGCTGCCCCTTCAGCAAGCCCCCGCTGCTCCTACCAATCCGGCTACCGATGGTCGAAGAGGACGACGAGCCCATCCACCCAACCGTTCCCATTGACATCGCCATGGTCGATCGACCGAACCTTAGAAAACGCAACCGAACAAAAACCGATCAAAGACCTCCACGGAACGATGACAAAAATGTGAACTTTTTGCGCTTCCAAATGCAGCGCTTAAGCGTCGCGTTTTATAGGGAGAGGGCACACGTGCGTATCACGTGTGTTTTTTTGAAAACAAAAGATCATTTGTGCACCTACTAATTTTACGCACAAATGTTTACTCGCTAACAAAACTGCGGGGCCCACGTGACGCGTGACGGGTGACCAGTTGGGTGCGGTGAAGTCGTAGCTGCTATTATTTTATTATTTATCCGTAAATAAATATCAAGATGCTTCGTGGATCCCATAGCAGCTAATTGGTTATTAAATTGCTGACATGTTACTGGATAATAATTTGCATTTATTAGTAAGTTTTAGTATTTTTTTTTATAGATTGTTAAAGGCAGAAATTTCCATACCTTAATTTTGGGTAAAAATAGTTGTAGGAGATTTAGTTTGCATTTATCATATTTTAAGTTTTCAAAAGCTCACTTGAGGTGAAAGCATTAAGTTAATTTTTTTCTTAATATGTTGCTTATAAATATTAATCACGTGATACACCTTTTTTATTTTTTTTTCGGGATAATTTTAGCTATTCCAAGGAGTTGTTTTGTACTTATGAAATAGATATTTGATGTAGAATTTTGTTTATAGATGTCTACTCCATTTGTGATTTATTTTCAATATGGTTGTATGATGACCAACATAACAATTATTTGAAAAAAAGTTAGGTGCGCATGTGATTAAGGAATACCATTTTATTCTTTTTTTATATTTCTCTAGTGAACTTACAATAATGGAAAAATAATAATGATAATACTTATTAAGAGGTAGGAGCTAATGCAACATTATCTCCACCTAAAGTACAGTACACATCATCTCCCCTTCCTTAAAAATTAAAAAGAAGTACATAAAAAAGTTTGTATATAAACCAATACGTCAACATAAGCAATGAATGGAACATATAAAACACAAGGGATGTGGACCAAACCCTTATCATCTACAAATGACAACTTGGCAAAGGCACACAGAAGATATTTCCATGGACAGATGAAATGAAATTATGAGCTATTTAAGGTCCATTGGCAACTTGCATTGAGCAGTCACTGTTTCTTGAAAAGAATCTTGAAATGGCCACTCCATGCCATTTATTCCCAGACTTGAGAATGCATTACACACTTCATTGACCAACCTTTGGATTAATTTTAGCTAAGTTTATTAATGATTAGTAATTCAAACCTCCACTCATTGAATTTCCGGAGTCGATATTTTAATTTAATTTTTTTTATACATTCTTCATTTCATAATAAATTAGTCGAGGCTAATAATCTTATAAATATCATATTACTACCTAAGGACCTCCATACATTTTTAGCACTGAGATATTTTAGGTTGATCAGGACAAAGTTTGTCTCCTGCTTCTATGTATATCCATTGGTATATTGTCTTACTGTACACCAAGACAGATATAAACATATCTTTCAGAATGAGATTAAACCTTTTCTCCCTTCTTTCACTTTTTTTATAAATATGATTCTCTTGTTTTTCCTTCCAAATTATTGACCATTTCTGTGGAATCGTCCTCCTGGTTTCTGGTTGATGATTCTTTGGAGCTAATATGGGGACTGGTGATCTTTTATTAGGATCAATATGAACAACATGTTTTCCCTCATGTTTAGGATCAATATCTGATGAGCACTTGGATTCATCAAGGATTCATGTTGCAGTGTTCACCACTTTTTCCCTCATTTCGGTTCCACTCACTATCTGATAGGGAACTTTAGATTACATCATTGCATACAATTGTATAAGTGCATAAAGATCAAGACCTGTGCATGTCCTGCAGCAAAATGACTCAAATTGGCATTTGCATAGTGAACTAAAATGGAATAAACAGGTGAAAATTTTGCTAAATTTTAGCTATTATACATGTCAAAATGAGGGTCAAAGGAATACTTCCATTAATTGCTGCACGCCTCAACTATAATATTTATACATAATTCTCAAAAAAAAATCATAGAACAAATAAAGTAGGATTTACTAGGACTTTTTAATATAATAACCTCAATCACCTAGACATTAGTTTTCCTTCACATGAATATCATGAATTGTAGTAACACCCCTCCAACAGTCTTGACAACTGGGAATAAACATGTTATGATATAAAACATGGAGGAGGTTTATCTGATGATTGGACACTATTCTCATAAAGAAGTATTCACCTTTATTCATCGACTACTGACTTAGACTCGGTGTTTGATGTGGTGTGAGTTGATTGATCGGTGATGGCAGAGCTGAGATTAATTGGTTTCTTAAACTGCACCAAAATCATAGTCATGTTATCACATCCTTCTCCACCAGCTGTTGGTGCTAAACATCGGTCAAGTACTTTCTCACACACAACAGAAAGTGAGGTTTCCTGCAATTGAAAGTGGAAAGTTTTGCACTTCAAGATACATGTTCTTGGTGTAAAAAGTAAAGGCCAATTTAGGAGGATATATACTAAAGCTTAGGAAGACGTTGCTTATAGTATTTGATATGAATGCCTAAAATGAAATAACCATTTAGACACTGTGTCCATTTAGACACTGTGTTCTAGACCAGATACAAAAGTACAAAATTTTGATCATGGAATTTGAAAATATCTGTTTGGATCAGAATAAAACATTCAGTTATCAGTTCTGGACATCTCGAGTTATGCTGCATAATATTCTATTATACTTTCTTTTTCCAGGGTATGCATAACATACTTTTGACATGCACCAAGGAATTTTTTTACATACCACATTTATGTGCTCATGGATGAAATCAACAAGTTGCTGGCTTGACATGCAATCCCTAGTAAGACAAGAAAGAGTAACAAATTAGTTGACCATTCATACATCTAATTTGTCCATTCTCACATTGGATTGACAAAATATATTGAACTATATATACAAAAGATGACTATTAGTCAACATTAATTGGCAGTATCCTTTAGGACCACAAATAGTATGTGATCACAAGTGAGTTACCATGGTTGGGTGATTGGATTATTAATTATCTAATGAAACAATTTATAATGCAAAAGACAGGTGCAACTCCATTCAGAGGCTTATACTTGCAACAAAGCTATATGACATGAGAACATTGTTGAGTAATGCAGGTTCCGTTAGATAGTCATGGCCATATTGCGACTCACATGAAGAAGTTGCAAGTGTAACTTAGAAGGTACAAAAGAAAGAATTTGTGTTTCTAGTTCAGCGTACATCCAAAATGTGCCTTTCAGGATTAGCAGTGCAATACATAATAACTTGATTCTCCCAGCATGATAAGATAAACTAGTACACTACACAATCCTAAGTCAGAAAGAGCTATCTGTGAAACTATTAACAGTATATGCAATAACATGGGTGGACCTTTTTTGGGTGAAGGACACTTCAAAAGTAGAAAGGAAAATTTTCTTCTAGTCCCTCTTAAAAGTCATCTTGGTGATTTTGTTGTATACAAGTATTTTCCATATAAAAAGTGAAAGAAAAAAGAAAGATGGTAAGATGACACCACCAAGTCAAAGGAAAGGGTCAAAAAGATCCAAAATCAATATCAGGATCAAATCAGAAGAACGGCAATGTATGTCTCTATTCCTGGAGTTTGTAGCAGAAAACATTTCCAAAATCTGCATCATGAACAAAGTAGAAATTGTGAAAAGACCAATACCAAATTCCATCACATGCCAATACAATGAATTCATCGTCATCACAAAGCTCCACCTGCCAATGATAAGATATCATGAAAAGATAATGAATTAACCATCGGAGACAATTATAAAAAAATGATGGCTTCAACTTTCAGAAGTATATGTATGACTATGAACAGTGTTCAACACAGAACTTACAATATTAATGTCAGGATCAGCAGTCACTATTTGCTTTTCAGCAGGCAAATATTTGTTCCGCTTAAACTCCATGTCTCCTACAGAAGATAGTAGGTAAAGTGTGCTGATAACATATGATGAATGACAAAAATAATTGCTGCTAGCATTTTAAAATACCAATTGCTCTTGCAAGGTTCAAGCTTCCATTCACTCGTCCTCCATAAATGAAACCCCCTGCTTTTAGTATCCTTTCTCTCTCAACTTCTAGCTCTGGCTTGTGATCCCTTGACAAATTGTATGCCTGTAAGAAAATAAAATAAATAATGAATAGCAGGTGTTTTCTACTATTATCCTTTGGGACCATGAGATCGGAAAATATGGAAACATCATACCATACCTGACCTTTCCTCGATATCACACCACGTGAATCACCAGCATTTGCTACAAACATCTGATTCTTTCTTATGACAGCAACACAAGCTGTGCATCCACATGCTGGTCCGGAAAAGTCAGAATGTGGTCCCTGATCACAAGTCTCAGTTTAATAATTTCTCAAAAGAACAGGTAAATGGCATTACTTTTTGGAGCAAGCACATGAATGAAAATTGAAAACAAAGCAAATTCAAATAATTAGATGCACAGTTATAAAATTAATTAGCATTCCCGACAATGACCTTAATTGTATTGATAAGAGGAATTTTCTTATATTTTACCAGCAAAAAAATGAATTTTGTTATGAACTTGTAGTCATTTGGGTTTGTCATGAAAGGAAAACATCAAACGAAGGCAATGGTCTTTGAACATGCCTTCATACTTGAACATTCAAATTGCACAATATGACAGATCTTACCTCCTCAAAAGCCCAATCATCTTCATGATTATGTGAATTACTACCTCTAGGGGACCAAATGAAGCCTTCTATCATGCCGCTAATTTTATTGACCTTATCGCCAAGCACAGCTAGTTCTCTCCACCCTCTCTGCCCTTTCATCATTTCATCCATTCTGGAACAAATACACATTATAACATTTTATATTATCTTTCAAACTTATGATATTGTTCTTCTACAAGTCCACAAATTAGAAATTATTTTCTTCACTTGCCTGAAGAAAGCTTTCTGAAGGGAGGTGCCTATATCTCCAGCTGAATAGGCTTCAGACTTGACAACCTGAGTGTGTAAATACTTTGCACAGAACTTGGCAACTTCTTTTCCTGAAATAACAATGCTAGGATTGAAGCAAATTCCTATCAACATTTTAGGGTGCAGGTGTGTCTTGCCCCTCCAAAATGACATAATGTGTCTAATCACATGTAAGTTAGATATATGTATTTCTTTCAAGGAACCGTCTAACATTTACTTCTTGTCGCTGTTAAGGAAAAACAAAATGTTTACACAATAAGAATCGTAGATGTCATAAGAAAAATCATAAGACAAGAATCTTATAGAAATGTTTGCAAATAGCATGTTATTGTCATGAAGTAGCAAGTTTTTATGTCATGAAGAAGAGAAACCTGGTTATCATGGAATGTCTCGGTAACTATTTCTGATCAATATCTTGACATTTTATATTTAATTACTTTGAAACTAATAGGAATTGTCAAGATCACTCAAGTTAAGAATTAATTATCAAGGACCGAGCTACCATAAAGTATGAAAAATGAATAGTAAATAAGACAGAAAATGTCAAAATTATCTGCACGCATGATCGAACCCATGCCCTTCATGTGACAAAAGGCCATATCACTCACATATATTTCATTCCTAATGTGTCCATTGTATACATTCAGTTAACTTCCTCAATTGTTATTTTAGAATTATTTTTGCATAATTCACTGTATAGGTAAGCTAAAATTATAATGTAATTTTTCTAAAAGAAAAATGTAAATTACATTTTCATATGTACAATGTGGACATGCAATCCACTAATGAAATGATGTTGGGTTCTCATAAGACTAGCATCTTAATTACTAATAGCTACTATGTAACGAGCCCAACTTTGAAGTAAAGCCCAGTGGCAGACTTCCGCAAAATTTCCAAACTAACAGGGTTAATTTCGTCATTTCCTAGGGTAATAAATAAATAAATAAAATAAAATCAGATCCGGCCGCTCTGAACATGACATGTGTCCACCCAGGTATATATATATTCTTGTTTTCTCCATTGTAGCCGCTACAGTGTCTTCTCCTTCACCCTCCCTCTCGTTCTCTCTTCCGTGCACGGCGAGCCGACGGCAGGCGCGATGCCAACTGCATTTGCGGCATCAGAAGGTATGATCGTGATCAGCTCGATGGCACAAACCCGGTGACATAATCTGATTTCATCCTTGTGCCTTGTCCACAGCTCGGAGCCGGAGGGTTGTCTCCCGCGTGGAGGTGTCCGCGAATCAAAGGCACTGTCTCCGTTCCCTCTCCTCTCGTTAGGTGAGTTAGTCGTGTTGAGAACAGTTTTCCGAATCGGATTCGACAACCCTACTACTTCCTCTCTTCTCACAGAGGTCGCGGATTTGAGTTCACCGGACACAGTTTGCGACTCGACGACGCGGTCCGACCTTCGTTCTTCTCTCCCGGTGAGCTGACCTACGTAGAGAGCAGTTTTGATTGTGATTCAATGAGGCTTATCATTTCCCTTCCCTTTCCGGCAGGGATGGTCATCATCCCCGACGACGCGTGCAGCGGAGTTCAACCATCGGAGTTATAGCATCCAGCTGATTGGCTCGACGGTGAGTGATCTAAATCAGCTAGTCATGAAATCTATGGTTTGCGAGCTCTGATTCTTCCCTCATTCATGGCAGTCCTATTTTCGTGTCATACGCGGGACGTTGGAGCTGAGAGAGAGACCACGGAGTGGAGCGATTATTCCTTTTCCCCGGTGAGTCATTGATATTATCACAATTTTTGGGTTTGGCAGAGGAGTTTCAGCTGATTGGTCTCTCAGTGTTGGGTTCTGGCCAGCTGTTGACGGATTTTCGGGAACTGTCAAGCTACCTTTCTTCTCCTCGGTGAGCATTTGATGAGCTGAAATTAAATCTGCAGTCCCATGGTCATTGATTTGGAGAATGAAACCTAATTCTTGTGTGTGTGTGTGTTAGGTGTCGTTTATTATCCATTTTGCATGTTATCGGACATGTGTGGAGTTTGTCTGATTGTGACATGATTCTGTGTTGACCGAGATAAGTCTGCGGGTTATTCAGAATTATTATGATATTTGATTAGGGCTTAAATGCCAGCTGGTCCCAAGGCATTCGTGTGCTGATTTTTCAGATTTCCAACTATTTGATGTTGCCAGAGCCGACCACAGATTTCGGGTTGCACACGGTGAGTTTTACAAGGTTAATTACACTACATTTCCGGGCTGATTTGATATAGATAAGGAAGGTAACACGATTAATCAATTGTATGTAGGTTCGAGTTTGATACTTGAGATTATTACAGTCGGACTCAAGGTGTTAGCAATTCCATTCGGATTCACATGGGGTGAATCGACTTATGGGTTATGTATGACTTTGTACTGAATTTATAAATATAGATGTATAAAGTGGCTTTTGATACTTTTGGTGTGCGCCTTCACTTCTTTTGGTTGTTGGAGCTTACGAGATCCGCGGACGCGTAGCATCTTTTCACATCATATGCGGTGAGTAATAATTAGAAATTATTTAAGTACTTAGATGAGAGTGATAGGTTTAACGTGATCCTTAGTTATGAGTTAAAAAAAATATAATCATTTAGTGGTCAGGTTAGGTATGAATAAGGTTTCATATATAAATTGATTCTATGATAATTTGGTAATGTTATCATAGTAAATGATAAATGGTTAGATATATGAGTAGAATAGGATAAATGGATTTCATATTGTGCAATCAAGTAGAGTTATGATCACCCGAGCATTAGTTAGTTACATTATTAAATAGGGTGACAAATAAGTATGGAAATATCTAGTAGTTAGATTAAACATATGAGTTATCACTTCTAGTGTTATTACATCGAAAATAAGTTTAATGAGACATTTATAGAACTGAGACTAGGATCTTGTTGATTGACTGATTAGACTCGGACGCGTGGGAGTTGACGAGGCCACACGATATCGAGGTGAGTAGAATTATCACAATAACATTAAGTATGCTCAAGTAGCAACCTATAGTCTTATGCCGAGGTAAGACGTCTTTTCAGTATAGATTATCGCATCCATGTGTATGTTCTGCATCATATGAAATGAATGATTGTGTGCCATGCTTTAATTAATTAGCTTATGCTTAGATTCCTGAAAATTATGCCACTTGTTCCTTGTATGGACTCATCATGGTTTTTGCGATGTTTTCTCGGATTCTCGAGTTTTACGAAATTTGATGATTCTCCCTACATTGGTATCTTTTACTAGATGCTCTTTTATGAAATGCATGTGCATTCATACATATATGGCATGTCATGATAAAAACCGCCTCGTGGCGTGATTTTGCGGAGAATGATCAACTCTGAGTAGGTGCGACAAATATTAAGACCATTTCATAGCTACAACTATTAAATCCTAAGCATACTACTGCTTCCTCGGGTGGACGACGTCGATGTAGGTAAACTATTAAATTCACATATGATTGGCAAGTCTCAGTCCGCACAAATACTCGTTGAGAATTTCATATTGGTCGTACGACCTTAGTGAGGATTCCTTCCTCCTTTAGCCTACTTCCTTTTGTAGCTAAGGACAAATGTTTTACATAATATTCATCGCATGGTTTTATCATTGTTTTATCGTATTGCATTGTGGGTTTCGATTTTATTGGTTTTCGATATTGTGATCCCTCCACCCATTGAACCATTTTATACTCACCCTCTCTTCCCTTTGCAGATGATGATTGCTAGCATTGATATGTAAGGAGCATGAGTTGAGATTGTTTGGGTGAGGACGTGGACAGACTAGTACAGTCCATTATCATTTATCTTTTGCATATTAGCATTGTTCATAAGTAGGAAACTTTGTATAGTTCCTAACTCGTCATATGATTCATATTATTCATCCATGGTGGCCTCACGGAATTGAGATGTTGAGTTTATATCCCCTTTTGTGGATTTACGAGAACTCGGGTTCCTCTTTTTCATATGTTGATGATGAGTCATCGTGCTCCTGTGATCACAGGCTACTTTTTGGGCAGTTGTCTCGTTATATAATCTTATTTTGATTCTTACAAATTGTTATATCAAATTGTAGGCATTTTGCCACTTAAACATTTTACGCCAAGGTCATGCCGATTTTTTTGGCAAATTCAAGAGTTAGTTTATTTTTCCTTATCATGTTTCTGCAACGTTCATATATTTGAACTTGAGTTAGTGAATAGTGTATTTCACCCCTCCCGTGACGACTAACAGTCTACTAGGTCAGGGTTGGTCGTCACATACTATGTCAATGAATTATAACTTCATTTTCTCAACAAACTATAATCGGAGTTTATGATCCTAAAAACAAAAACCTTGAATCATATGCTCTCACCAGTACCATGAGAAAGTAGGAAATAAATTTCCTGATTGATATTGTAACTAATAATTTATATAAGTTGCTATGGGTAATGCTTATTTGAAGAATAATGTAAGTACAAAACTCACAAACCAGAATGTTGTTGTATTATGTATAAAGGTATGCATGTGGTGTAATGATAATGACTTCCCAGATGCAGGATGAAACTAACCACCATTTATATCGAGTACGAGCATATCATGTTTCATCTAAATACCGAAAACTGCATATAAGTAGTGATAGCATGTATATAGTGGACTTCCAACTGTTAACCATTAAGGTAGAGGAATATGCCGTTGATACGGACAGAAAAGAAAAACAAAAGAATTGTGAAGTAACAGAACTTATACACATGCCTGAAATGTTAAACTTCAACATAATGAAAAATAATAAATCTCCAAAGGAATAACAGTCCTCGTAAAAGGCAAAGTTCAAGTAAGGTAAATTTGTGAAACATCAATACATAGTTATAGTAGAAGGTACAGAGTATATACTTACCACCATGGCCATCATAAACTCCAAAGAATGATGTACAGTCATCAAGATCTGGCAATGCAGCATGCTAAAGAATGAATCCATAAGATAGAATTACAAATTAGATGAAGTAATTGCACATAATGCAAAGAAGAAAAGAATGAAAATAAACTTAAATCAATGTCACTTTCAAATACAAAGCAGCTGCAGAAGGTAATAAACTCAATGAATATCGCTTTCAAATACAAAAGCAGCTACAGAAGGTATTTCTAGTACATTAAAAGTCTAGTCTTCAAAGTTCAAGAATGTGAAATTTTATGACCAAATATTTCTGTCAGTATCATATAGGTAAGTTCGGTGGAGTACGACTTAATCCATGCCATATATTAAGAACATGAAGTATGACAGTGAATTGTGATTCAGTAACTCCAAATAAAAAAAAAGAAAAATAACTCAAGACCCAATATATTTTTGTAAAACTAACCCAAATAAAAATCAATCAAAGTAGTCCACAAGTACAGACAAAAGCAGAAAATCTATGGGCATCTGCTTCATTGCAAAGAATTAAGCCAAAAGACATCCAGAAACCTCTGTCTATAGCAGAAGATACACTAGGTTGTTACTCCGAGGGGGAAAAGATTCTGAAACCTGGTATAAAATATTATTCAAACTTGCTATGAACTCTAGAAAATTGTATGAGACCTCCAAAATTATATGACTTAGGTACTCAAAACCAGAACCTTAGGTAAGATGCTCAAGAAAGCGCTACTAGAAAAAATTATATGAGAATTACCGCATCTTCCATACTTGCACGCCATCCTTGCATGGATGAAACACCAAAACGTAAATGATCATTCTCACCATCTTCCGAGAACTTTTCAGTTTTCGGTGTGCTGAGATATACACCCATTTCTGTGCAGGACAACTATAATCATTACTCCGAGAAATAATGCCACTAGCAACTAGAAGAACTCAATAGCAGAAAAAGGGATAAGGTGTGTGAGAGAGAGAACACCATCAAATATTTCTCATAATTCAAATATTCTCAAAACAGGTTACCTAAGATGGGCAAATAATCCAAAAGTTAATGAGCAAAATATCACCAACCTCAATCATAAAAATCACACAAGATTGCAACTAAGAAATAGATATAAAGGGAAAAAGATGGGATGTTGTTTCTTTATTGTTACTCTTTTTCTGCAAAGTTTTTATTCTTGATCGAATTATTAGCAGCTAAACCTCGTTATTGCCTGAAAACCTGCATCGGTAGTCTTTGCCGTGTGGTCTTGTGTTTTCCCAGTTGTATCACTTACGAATAACACTTCATTTCTTATCATACCATTTTTTCATTCAATGGACAAGGGCACTTCAGGCATCGGTGTTCGAAATATTGATCCTGCACTACTACTGCAGAGAAACTAAAAATTTTATCGCCTTAATCTAACTTACAGCCTCCAGGCAGATTATACCAACTACAAATCGGTTCCGAAATAACACTGATATCGAAAGTTCACGTCTTTCTTTGTCTTTTTTATAGCAGTCATGAACTTTAGCACAATGATGGAAATAAATGCAATTGACATCAAATTTTGAACCAAAAACAGATCCAAGCATGGAGCCTAAGAACGAGAAGAATCAATTTGCAGAAAAGAACATTTTTTCCTCAAAAGATGACATTTTTAACAGGGCAGTCGATGGATCGGAGAGGAAGAAGGGGAAAAGGAGCCGACTTTGGAGGAACTTACGATGAGACGAAAGGCGCCACGATCCTTCGAAGCTCCTGAGAAGGAGATGAAGAGCGTATTCGAGGAAAGACGCCGGTTTTGGGGAAGACGTAGAAGAAAAGAAGAAAGAAAAGTCTTCTGCCCCCTTGTTATGCTTATAAAGGACATAATGGCGAGTGGAAATGCAAAAACAAAAAAAAGGAAATAAAAAAGGGCACGGCATCATCCTGCTGGCGGCCAAATCAGCAGCTGGAAACTATAAACGATTCAGAAATATCTGTCCGATAAAAAAAAGTTAATGCAGCATAAAACAATCAATCGTACTTTCTTTTCACAATTGTTTCATGATCATCTACCAAAAAGATATTATTTTTTCTTCACAGTATGAGCAGGAAACGAGGCATTTGCAGATCTCTCGGCAGTTAATTTTTAACAAAGTTGTGGTAAAGTTTTCGTCTTTTTTGGGTGGTTGATAAAGTAATCATCTTTGACGAAGTAAAAAGAGGATCTTGTCTCTGAAACGGGGGAAAAATGTGAAGAATTGGGCGAAGAACCTGTTCATCGGGCATCTGCTGATGCTTTTATTAATATTATTCAAGCTTTATCAATGCAATTGGGGTCGGAGTTGACTGTAAAGTCTGTAGCAGCAGACTTCGGATGGATTAGACACGCCAATGCTTATCATCTGATTGTAGTTATTTTCAATTTCTGGAAACCAAATTAAGCTTTTGATGTTTTTTTTCATGTAACTTTCATCAGAATAAAATTATGCTGCTTTTATTTTCTTTTTGTTATTATTAATTTCCTCTCTTAAGCTGCTATGATATATTTATCAGCATAATTTCTCAAATATATTATTATCCACTTAGTACTCTTAAACTTATCTAATAATGATACTTAACTTCAAAAATAAGATTTGACATTTTTTCTATCATTTTATTTATTTATAAATTATTAAAATATTATTTTATCTTTTTTTATTAATTGATCAAAGACAAATAATCTTAATCTTGCTCAAGAATATAAAAAAATTATAATTGGATTAAAAAATAAAATTGAAGCTGAAGAATAATTTGAAGTAAAAAAATATTACTTAAAAATAGAAAAATTAAAATTTGATCTTAAATTTACTTAGAATTATGAGAAAATTTATATTAATAGATAAGAATCCAAAAAAATAGTTTAACAAAGGTAAAATAATAATTCAACAATTTTAAAAAATAAAAATAATATAAAAGATAATGATATTTTTCTTTTGGGATTAAATGTCACTATTCGAAAAGTTAAAGGATGAAAAATAAATAATAATATACTTCAAAAATTATATTGATAGATATATTGTAGTTTGAGGGAGCAAAATGGAATTAATCTTTTTTTCCAAAGGACAAATTATTAAGTATATGAAAGTTAATATGCAATGTTTTTTAGTTTGACATATAAATTCATTTCTGCGTAAACTGGTATACGTACTTAAAATCATTTAAAATTAAAATTATTGATAATTTTGGGTGTTTGCACAAAACCAGTTTATAATTTTTTTAAAAATATATATATAAGTATCTTTAGTACTTCGATCTCAACTAATGAATTTAGGCATTGATTTGCTTTCTTGCATTGTGTCGGTGATAGAGTTCTAACTACCCTATTATGTATCTAAAAATGTGATAACATGTGGCACTCAAAAATAATTACCAGATTCAAAAAATGAGTCATTAATTATGCCTAGTGTAACCACTCAGTCTAAGTGCATGATGTCAGTTAACCATAACCCTCCACTACCCACTATGTTTTAGTTATTTGTTAGTTACTTCTTCCCTGGTTTGTTTAGTTTAAATACGTGTGTAGTAAGGCAAGTTGTGATTGTGATTTGCTCAATAGCTTGGAGTTTTGTCCACTCCATACGGACACTTATTATTAGTTGTATGTTTTCCACCTCTAAGTTAATATATTTCTAGTCACCATTTCCCTTTACTTATCAATTATATTTTGTAATCTGATGCGAAGTGTGGAGTAAGTTAGATGATAACCACAGGTTATGGAGTTAACCAGGATTGATCTTCTATGCAGAATGTTCTTCACTTCAAATTTCACAATTTATAAACCTATGCAC
>LTAE01000948.1:69494-87949 GCA_001647135.1 Pontederia paniculata | reverse complement strand
ATATATATATATATGTATGATGTGCCTATATACCATATAATATACCTGTTAATTATCTTTCAAAAACATTTAGGGGATCAAAAGAATCTAATTTATTACTGTATAAGTATTATTTACTATAAATATACATGTATACTATATATTAGTGTAGCTTCGGTCAACATTTATTAAAATATAAGCAGTTGATAAAAAAAATATTACAGTAAATATCTATATATATCATATCACAAAAACAATTGACATGTTTAATTAAAATTTCAAATTTAGACAAGGGTCAGGCAATATCCCATCTTACTACATGATACATCGCAATACTTATAAACAAGGAAGAAGAGCACCTTTTTGATAGTGTGATCCGCCTCTAACTATGTCTCCCTCTCTTGACGAGAAGGAATCACACGTCTTGTGTGACCTCCGGCCCTTCTCTCCATTTCCACCCACTACATCCAAGTTAATTAATTGTTACATATACATAGACATATACATACATATATATATAATTTCTAACTCATAAGCATTATAAGCATCATTCTCTTTTTTTTCTTCGAAACCAATTAAAGCTTCTGAAGTTTTGTCATTATTACTTGCATGATTAATATTAATTGGCCTGAAACATATACATGAACTTAAACTACCTAATATCATAATAATAAGCAAATGACATTTATATATATATATATATATATGGTAGTCATAATCTTTGATAGTCTTTGTTCAGTATTAACACGGCATTTAGAAGTTTATTTGGTTGCCTAAACCATTTCAATTCAAGATGGTATTTTAAAGCTGAACAGATATTTAATGGTCTATCAGTGCACAAGTTTAAGATGGAGATGATAAATTAGTAATTAGAAGTGTAAACTAAATAAAGAAAATGGTTAAGTTTTTGTTTATTATAGTCACAATTTTTGAATTTTGACTCACTAGCATCTCTGATTTTTTTTTATGAATGAAACTGTTAATGAAATTTTTCTGTTGCAAAAAAAGAAAATCAAGCTCGAAACTTGCTTAAAAAGGTTATATAATAATTAACTAAAAAAAGATTTATTAATTACTGCAAAATATTTGTACGCATGTATTCTTGTGCTTGTTAACTTCTTGTGCCCTCTTAATGCAAGGTATATAAAGAAGAAGAGATGTGTCCACCCACCACTCGTCCCTCTCTCTTTACACTCTTCCAACGTCTGCACACCACCAACCCTCCACGCACCACTCACCTCCTCCTCCTACTGCACTCCCCTTTTCGTCACGAGCTCAACGTGGCTCCCGACCTTTCCATAGCCCCCGCGCCCGAGCGCAGGCCCCGCCATGGACTCCAAAGGCGGCGCCAACAGCAACAACGGCAAGAGCGGCGACAGGCCTCGCCGGCGACCTCCGAGGGCGGCAGATCACAGGGGCAAGCGCGACGCGCCTGTCCCCGAGCTGCCTTCCGCGCCGGCGCAGAAGGATCATGCGGTGGCAGCGGCGGCGACGCCCGGAGGGTGCTCGTCGCCGTGCGGGGCGTGCAAGTTCCTGCGGCGCAAGTGCACCAGCGAGTGCGTGTTCGCGCCGCACTTCGGGTCGGAGCAAGGGCCGGCGAGGTTNTTTTTTTTTTTTTTTTTTTGGTACCCCTGAGGGGCCCCCGGTGTCCGGGGCTACTAGCACCTGACTAATCCGGAGTCGAGGTGAAAGAGCAGAAGTGGTATTCCTCGTATATTATGCATACATATACTGTATACAGATACTTGTGGCATGACGAAATTTCATACCTGTAAGTATGAAAAATTAATTATCCGTTATGCACCGTATAAGTTGGATGCTTGCATATTGTAGGAATATCTGCATTATGGCTTCTATGTCCATTTTGTTTTTGATGAAAATAAACTTCTAAAACTATAAATTCTTAGAAAATCAAATTTAAGAAAAATAATTTATTTCAATGTGTTCAATATATGATTTGAAGATATAAATAAAATTGCATTGATAATGTAAAATGGAAGGAAATTGTATTCTCATTTTAGTAACTATTTTTTTTTCAAAATATGGTTTTGTTCTTTATTGAACAACCACTTTTAAGTCAGAAAGTAATGAGATATTTTTCAAAAAAAATCATCAAAATAAATGGAGAGTGGATAATAATTTTCAGAAGTAAATATATATGGTTATAGAAACAGTAATCTCGAGAAAAAAAATAATTATGCGGATAAAATTTATTTTTTTTAGAATAAGAGAGTTATGCAATGACACACCTCCTTCATTCTTAAAATTTCTACTTTTTCTGTCAACTCTTAAAAACATAAAAAGTTGAATTAATCATTGCATCTCTGATTCATTTTTCTTTGTCAATTTTCTCAATGGAGTGTGCATGGGGATGCCAATGTGCTGATGGTGATCTTGATGTCTTAATTACTGCTAGGATATATCAGATATTAACATTATATCATATGATCTAACATTCTATAATGCTCCTTGTGATCCCATGCTTATTCAATATTTACAAGGTGGCAACACTCCAAGCTGAGCTCTCACTGGTGCAATCACAACTAGTAAACAGCAGATTGGCCATTGCTAATGCTCTCAGGGGATCTCAGCAGCAGCAACAACAACAACTCAATGTCACAGTTCTGCAACCAGAGGATTACTCCAATAATTCCTCAGCATCCACCAACATGATCAATATGAACAGCTTCCCTTCAAGCTTAGATATTGGAGACACTGATGAACCTGCATCTTCCATGGGCGTTGAACCCTTTCAGCTCTCCCAGCCATCTCAGAATGAAGAGGAGGAGATCTAGTGATAATCCTGTTGGCTTAAGGAACAATTATTGAAACCTTAATTTCCAAATAACTTGTTAACTGTTGGCCCCCCTGGAATTCATTTCAATCAACTGATAATTGAATCAATTTTCAATATGTATTGGGTGTAGATTTACATAATTATCTGCATACTCCTGACAGGCTTAACAGAATGATTCAGTGCACCCAACTGATTGCAAATTATTGCACAACTGCAGGGAATGCAGAAATTTAAGTGCTAATTTTTTTTCTTGTTTGCTTGCAAGATTAGAGAGAATGTTCCATAAGTTAAGCATTGGTTGTTTGAATAAGCAACAAGATTGATTGATTATACAAGCAACAATTAGTGCACTAACTGATATGATGTATATTCCTAATTAATACCAGAAATAAATAGTATTCCTAATCAATGGGAGTAATTGTTGATGACCATTTCAATTGAAGATTTCTTGATGCAGGTGCCTAAAGTGCAACTAATGAAGAAACACTGCAGCTAATGCTAGCGTTGCCATTCTTTAGGATTCAGTCAATATATTACAGCAAGATTTTTCTTCTTAAACTATACATTATACATATCATTTGGTATTTTGACAAAATCAAATATCCAAATCTTACTAATGTTGCCCGGACACGAGATCAAGAGAAATTATTTGTCACAATATTTAATTGTTTTCGTAGGCAATTGCAACTATTATGATATTTTACTTTTATCTCGAGTCACTTTGTTATATTTTAGTATCTTTCAAGAATCATATAAAGACTTCCAAGTTGAAATCCATTTGTGGAAGAATATAAATATGTGTGAGTTTACCAAAAAAAAAGCTTTTTCCCTTTTGTCTTTTACTTATCGCCAATTTTTACTCGTTTAGCAAGAAATATGATGTAACACCCCCAATCCATTCAAGATATTGTTCGCTTTGGGCTCGTATGGCCCGCACGAATTTAAAACGCGTCTTAAATGATAAGGAAGGAGGTTACATATAAGCCCATGACCACCTCCGTGTTTTGTCCATGTGGGACTAACTTTCATTCTCATCATCATTTGGGGCCTTACAATCTTTACCCCTTCGGGGCTCAACGTCCTCGTTGAGTCGACCCACATGGTTCAAGTGAGCACGCGAGGTTGGCTCTGATACCTTCTGTAAGACCCCCGATTCTATTCAAGATATTGTTCGCTTTGGGCCCATGTGGCCCGCACGAATTTAAAACGCGTCTTAAATGATAAGTGAGGATGCTACATATAAACCTATGACCATCTCCGTATTTTATTCATGTGAGACTAACTTTCATTCTCATCATCATTTGGGGAGTCTTACAATATTTCCTCCTTCGGAGCTCAACGTCCTCGTTGAGTCGACCCACATGGTTCAAGTGAGCACGCGAGGTTGGCTCTGATACCTTCTGTAAGACCCCTTATTCATTCAAGATATTGTTCGCTTTGGGCCCATATGACCCGCACGAATTTAAAACGCGTCTTGAATAGTAAGGGAGGATGCTACATATAAGTCCATGACCACCTCCGTATTTTGTCCATGTGGGACTAACTTTCATTATCATCATCATTTGGGGCCTTATACATGATGTTTGTTTTGATTTATAATATGCTAAGTTTATACTAAAAATATTGCATATGATATGATACCAAATAAAGGAAGTGACCGTTTGACATAATGGACTACTCGTACGAGCTAATAGTTTTAAGTTTAATTCTTAAATTATTAATAATTGTTCACTTCGATTTGGATATTAGATTAGTTGGAAGCTAGTAAGTTTGAATACTAAATTCACACAAGCTAATAGAGAGTTAAGATTTAAGATATTATGTTATTTTTTATTTTTTTCCTCTTCCTTTCTCAGGGTCCATTTCGAACATCAATTTCCCTTCTTCACCTGTTAATTTCTCTTCCAATGTGACAGTCTAACATAAAGAAATAAATAAATATATATATAATACAATAACCAATAAATTTAAACCTGATGCAAACAATAAAAGTAGACATGTAAACCAAAATAAATTTACAATGGAAATGAAAAAAAAGGTATACACCAGCCCGGCCCACTTAAGAAAAAGCACATATGTTTATGGGCTTTTTAAAAAATTCGAAAAATTAACTCAGCCCATCTCAAAATCCCCCGCGCTCGCTTCTCAATTAAGCGAACTCGCTGTGTTGTTTTCTTCCTTTTTTATTCCTGTATTTTTTTCCCTTCTTGCTCTCTAGAAAACCTGCAGGAGACATGGTAATGGCGACGAGCACCGTCGCCGGCGCCTCTTCTTCTCAACTCGTTCTCTTTCTTTCTTTGCTCTGCTTCTCTTCCCTTCTCTCCATCTGTTCGTGCGAGCAACCGGTGCCTCTGCCAGGTATTCATCTTTCCTCGAAGCTTCTCAGAGTCCAGAACTCTGTTTGTCATTGATCTTTATTTCCTTTTTGTTTGATGGCATCTTACCTAAGTTCTCTTGAAATCGATCTCTGGTTCCTTCATGTTTGCCTTCTCCGGCTATTTTTGTCCCGTTGGTTTTGGACGAATTCTAGGGTTCTTTTGTCCTTTGATTCTCTTTTTTTTAACTTTTTGTGGACATTTCATTCTCTCAATGGCGGCATTTCTTCGGGTTAAGTTTGCACTCTAATTCCTTTCGAAGAGAGTTGAAGTAAAAAAGTTCCCGGTTATAAGCTATTTTAAAACGGGAAGTTGTGGTGCTTATCTTTTTCTATGATAAAAAAAAATCAAACTTTTCAGTTCGTGCGGAGAGTTTTTTTTTCTCCTTTGTGAGTAAAAAAATCAATATGAAAGAAATGTAATGTTGGGGTTTGTGGATTTTGTAAAAAAAAACAAATCTTGCGGTTTTATATAAAAGGATTCTGAGTCTAGTAAGAAGAGTACGTGGATGGATGAATACAATATGGTAAAAGTTTCACCACTACTCACATTTCTGATGTTCAAGTTGCCAACTCCCATGCCTTAATCTGAGTACTGTTTATTGCACTAGCACCATATGCTGAGTGCTTCCTATTTTAGATATCTAATCACCCATAGCTTTACCTTCAGATATGTTGATATTTTCTATATGTGGTGCAGATGTGAATCTTGGAGAACCAGTTCTGGATTTTACTTTGTCACCAAATGCTGGAAGCTCATGCCGGCGGATTCATATCACTGGCTTATCAAGGATGAACCTCAAGAGCTATTCCAATGTGGTACATGTCACTTTGAATGTTTCTGGGACTACGGCTGAAAGATTAAATGGGAAGTTGCAAGTCTGCTTTCACCGGTAAGTGACATGTCATACTTATTTCTCATCAAAGGTTTATTGCAAACTGTATGGTTTTTCATCCTTTGAAATACATAAATTATTGCTGTGAACTAATTGTTGGACAAAAATTCATCTTGAAACAGGAATGCCTCTCTCGGGGATTGCCAATGTGATGAAGATAAATGGGAGTACCTTCAAAAAGGAAAATGGAATACACTTGTGTCTCCATTTGAGAACAGATATCTTGATGTTAAACTTCAAGACAGAACTTCTGTTTCCTTCAGAGTTTCCATCAAGGAAGGTGCTGTATTTCTTTTTATCAAGCTATTGTTTTGTAGTAAGATATAGGTTAAACTTCTTCTGATAATATTGTTGTAATAATTTGAGTTCTTGGGTGTGATTTGCTTTCTTAATCTATGCAGAGTTCCAGCAATGGAGATTGGTTTGCCTCAGTTTGGGAGTTCTCTTGCTCTTTATGGCCCCTATTATCAGCAACTGGGTGCCATTTTATTACAGCAGTTCAATGATCTTAGGGGTTTTGCTTGTCATCTTATTCGTGCTATTTCAGGTATTAAATTCTATTTTGTTTAAATTATGCATATATTGATTTTGGAAACCACTGGGCTAAGGTCGAAATTGGTGAATTTTTTTCAGAATCATAGTTGGGACTAGCCAACAGTGATATTATCCTCAAATCAATTTTGCATTATTCTTTATGGTAGATCCTTTCTTGTGAAAAAGTTGTTCCAATATTCATGTTTCTCATTTTCTTATTCTCGGCTTTGTCATAGTGGCAGAACTGCTTAGTCAATTATCAAAAGTTTGCACTTTATGTGAAGGGAGAGACACTAAACAAATAAATAAATGCACCATTTCCTTTTTAGGTAGATGAAGAACAATCAGAAATGGGTGGATAAGTATTACTTTAAACTAGAACAAAAACATTTCTGAACTTGCATGAATATTATGATAGAAAATTGCAACAGAACGTATTCCATTATTCTCCAGCGTTGTTTATTCCATCAAAGTCATATCAGCGTTGTGTGTATACTTTTGTTATAAGGGATTCAAAGTAAATCAGCATCAAGGCAATTTGCAACTTCATGTTCATATTATGATAGAAAATTGGCAATGTATAACACGACCTTGAATTTTTCTCTAGTACTTTGGCGATGCTTTTTCTTCAGAGATTCTGTTCATTCTGATATGTATAGTGATACTTACTGTATTTCCTTATTCTGTTAGTAATTGATATGATAAATTTTCAAGTAGTAAACTTATTGTTGTGATTGATTGTATCAATGTATGTGGAATGCAGGGTATGAAATTGTTGCCAATGGGTAGGAAAAACATCCTTTACCTGACAATCTATGGATCTGTGGTAAGGATTTTTGTTTTCGCACAATTTAGTCTTTTCATATGTACTTCTTACCCCTTTCAAAAAGATGTACTTCTTACCAGTGATATCTTAATGGGGATATCTTCTTTTTACAGTGGCTTACTTTTGTCTTCTTTTTTCAGCTTGGTGTTGGCTCATATATTGTACACTACTTTTCCACAGTAGTCAATTCCATACTTGCTAGCTTTGGGCTTGGTGAAGAGATGCATAATCCTGTAAGTTCGTTGTTGCTAAATTATTCCTTTATGTGAGGGCTGGACACTTATTTACATGTATTCAAACTTTCAGTAGTCATCTGTGCATCGATTTTGCATTCAAATGTTAACTAGTCCATATAAGTTTTGGCATAACCTTACAAGGAATGTGGCAAGGTTTTTCATCAAATATCTTCTGATGGATGTAGCGATGAGCTTAGGTTGTAGATAATTATTTGCCTGCTGTCAACAAGCTCCTTTTCTTGGCATAGGGTATTTGTGGTTCGATGCCTTGGAAACTAGTACTCCATTGGTATTTTTCTTATAAGTAGTTCATAGTTTGAGTATATCGACTATCATCTCCAGTTCTCTGAAGTTTTTTACATGTAATCTATGTTGGGAAGTCTCTTGGTTGACGTGATCGAACATACTCTAGATGGTGCTTTTGATGATGCTTGGATAATTTTGAGCTAAGTTTTTTTTGTAAATCTTCATTAATATGTTTTAGGTGATATATGTTTCATAGAAAAAGTACATGTATTTGCTGTCTTAGACCAGTAATATGAAATTTATATCCAAAAAATTCAGTATTTCTTGCTTACTTGATATGTCCCATTGGTAATGTCTTTTTCTTGATTTTCTTTTGTTCAGGTTTCAGTTTTTCTGGTAGTACTTATAATTCTGGCGGGAGCGGCCTTAGGTTACTTTATTGTACGAAAATTTGTTCTGTCCGAAGATGGCGGTGTTGATGCAGGAATTGCCCAATTTGTGAAGTGGGCCATGCGATTTTTTGCTATGGCTTTCATTTTTCAGGTATGCATACATATGTTTTTCAAATTTTTATTTGAACCCCTAAATTCAAGTGCATTATGTTCTCCGATTGTGTAAGAAGCTGTAGAAATGGAACTTGCTGTTGATTGCATTCATTATGTAACTAAAATTGCAAATTATTATCTGTTAAAAACTGGTTATTGAGTGAGGACAATAGCAGAAATGAATTCTTACAAGTTCAGGGAGTAGGTTAGCTGTATATTTTCTCTTCCATGGTCACCTTCTCTATCCTCTCCCTTTTAACTCTAGTCATTTTTTATCTTCATAGTTAAACTTTGATAATTTTGGCATGTTGCCTTTAGAAAGAGTAACAAATGTCCTATATCTTGTCTGCCTAGTGGCATGATTTGCTGCTCTGACTTTACTAGTACATCATATTTATCTATGTGAATATTTCTATTTTGGAGAAGCCTATTTGTGCATCCTGTATCTTTTTTTTGTAATAATCATACTTGTATAAGTATTGATCATTGACTCAGAGTTGAACTTGATGTATTTTTTCATATTGGTTCTCATATGTGATAAATAGTGTTATAGTCTCTCAAAAAGTAGTATATCCCTTTGTTACCGTTGCACAAGCCTTACCCAACTATGGACCAAAAATGTTGGTTTATAATGGCAAATACTTGAAAAAGCAAAGGAGAATCCTGAGTTCTTATCTTCCACAGAAATCTGTGAAGCTAATTTACTTGTGAGTGCTAGGTGAATCCAACTACCCTTGTTTGTTTGTACAAGGTTGGAACAAATTCTTTTATTGTCCAATGATGTCTAATCATATTATGAGAATTTAATCATGACTAGCCACCAGCATAATCTCGATGCAGTGTCCTTGTTTATTCTCCTATAGGTTAACTGCTATATTATTTGAAGCATGTTTACTTGCATCATAGGGACCTTTTCCGTTCCTGCTGCACTAGTTGAATGAGAGGTTTTCCTTCTTCTCTTCTTTACCATCCATTGGATCTCTTTAGCCTTGTACTATCCTTCTTTCCGAAGGATTTGTGTGTCATCCATAAGTCAATGACAGGTAGAAAGGTATCAGACATCTAACAAAACCTTGTGACACATGTTTGGACAAATGGAAAATTTCCACTAGATGTATTTCCAATGATGACTTCAGGTTCTCATTGACATAGGTTTGGTTGATATCAGAAAGCAAACCCTTACGATGGCTACACATCTTTGGACTTACTACCTCTTTCTTTATGGTTTTTCTAGTAAGCTTATTGTACACAAATTTTTTTTGTGATGTTTCCATTTTTTTGCTAGAGCACCCCTGATGCTATCTTGGCATTGGTTGCATTGATGACTTCTTGGAGTTTTTGCCACCTTGTTGGTAGGAAGAATTGGTAAGTCTATGGTTGGTTTCTGAATTTGATTATTGGAGGGTTGAGCAGCTACGTTATCCAAAACACTTTGGAAGCATCTTCTGTAAACTGAGGTTGAATTAATTGCTTCTTCTGCAGGCAGTCAGCACCAGAGACAAATGGGAATTTGTGGTGTCAGAGGGAGAGGCGATCATCTATCAATAGTAGACAGGCTGAATTCTTGAGTCCTTCATCTAAGAAGGATAGAAAAGATGCTTGGAGGAACCCAAATACTCCATATGCTTGGTCCAACTCACCCATGAAAGGCATCAGTAAGTCATGCCATGTCCTTTTAAAAGTAATCTAGTTCTTGATGTCACTGATTGGTTTGGTACTAACTGCATAATCTATCCTCTGTGCTGGAGATTTGGACTTGTATATGTTTTGATTGATAATGAAAATCAAGGTTATTTTTCGCAATTCTAAATATCTAATTCTGACGACATCTAGAACCTTTGATGCTTCGTCGCATCTCTAGTTTCAAATCTTTAGTATTGTTTGCTTATCAATATCTGACCAGCTAAATGTCTGAGTTTTTCCTTTTCTGCTATATAACAAGGGCTTCTCGAGTGTATAGTACTGTAGTCAGTATGTGTACTCTTGCGGTATCTCAATTTTTTTAAAGAATACACAACATCTTTTTATCTATAAATTAACCTATTTTATTGTAACTTCTTGTGTTAGCAGCAAAACGGGTTGCCCCATCCTATGGGTGTCCTCCAGAGCAAGATACCGATTACTATTCAACTTACCACAGAATGCCTCAGCATAAGTTCACTAAGCAAGAGTGGGAAGATTTCACCCATGAGTCCACCAGTGCTGCCTTGGCTGATTGGGCTTCCACTCCTGAGGTTGCCAAATGGTTTGCTGAGAATGCCCGACGAATGCGCCTTGAGCCGGAAGATAGTTCTGATGACAGCAGCGAGGACAGCTCCTCAAGTTCTGAAGAAACTATAACAAATAAAGGCAATGGACTGAGCTTCTTTAAGTGGTACTGAACCTCGTATGGCATGACTGAGGATGAATCTAAACTAGTTGTTTCCTGGCTTGGCTACTAATTTTGGAAGGATTTAGATTTAGGCTAACCATCTACGTTGTTCAGTCTTGTAGACTTCATCACTTGCTATATATATAAAATAGCATGCAGAAAACCAGAGAGATGGGATTGAATCGTTGTAAAGTTGATATTTTCTTATGTTTCATCAAATACTGTACAAAAAATTATCATGCAGAAAACAAGACATGGGACTACATCGGTGTTGTAGAGTTAGTGGTCTATTTTCTCTACTTGGTAGTTTCCTCAATCTGTACAATTTTGGAACTTACCTCTAAATTATTAAACTAACCATTTACTTTTTCCAAACTATTCATACTTGTCTAAACGCAACATTCACTTTTCGTTAACTTAAACATTTTTTTGTTTATCAAATTATGTTTTTAACTTGGGATATATGGATGTGTAAATTTATTCCGGTAAACTTGTGTAAAGATTTAAAATTATCAGTAATTTTAATTTAAGGATTCATTGTTCATAAATAGTGATTATGCATCTTATTTTGTAACTTTTAATACCAACTGAAATAAATAAATAAATCTAACGCTAACTGTTTTTTAAGTTGCCTTAATTTTTCTTTTCTCAGATATTTGTTTTTTCAAAAATTTTGGTAAAGGATATAATTGTAGTTAGATAAATGAAAGAAAATAATCGCAAACAAAGTGACGGTCGGTTAAAATGAAAGCTTGGAACAATTAAGTGTTTTTTTTCCATAATTTTGGATGGATAATGAAAATAATTATAACGCTCCGCGAGCGCGCCCCACACGTGGCCGAATCGATATCTGACACACGCCGAAGAGGCTCCCGAGGCTGTACGAGAAAATAATAAACAATCGCAACGAAAAACGATATAAATCAACAATATAGCAGCAATGATGCACAGCGGAAACGATAAACATACTCCATATATAATCATAAGAGTATATAGTATTAACTTAAACATGTTACGTTACAATATTTGTCAAAAGGTCAAACATAGTCTTGAGCTCATAGCTCATACAACAGACTCGATATATGTTGAAAATACAAAAAGAGGCCTACTAATTGGTCACACACTCATACGACTCGATACTAGCATGTGTCATTGCAACCTTCTTGCCAAGAGCAGCACCTCCATATCTAAGTCTGTCGGCCCTACATTATCTAATGCAGGAGCAGAATCCGTGAGATTTCGCCCAGTATGTAAAATAATAATAATATGGTACAATAACGATAACAATGAACAATATAATCAATGTAAGCATGATATCGATATATCAAAGCACGATAATGATTAAGTCGTTATATCTTGGGACTTTAACCATTTCATATCAATAATAATATCTAACATGAACACTCAATAATATTACCAACGTTATGTTCAATAACGATAACAATATGTGTCCATGCTAGACTTATCTTGTTTACTGTTATTTGATGACCGGAAGCCCCCTTTGTGACTTCCTCAAACCGTCCCCATATGAAGTCGTCCCCATCAATATGAGTCTTGCTTATTACAATAACAATATGGATTCGTGACCCATCAATAACAATAACAATATGGTTCCTTGAACCATTTATCCGTCGGCCATCAAATGGACAACCCTATGTTCAATTCAATCAATTTATGTGAGTCAATTACAATCATTGGAGGATTGCTTAACCTTGGTCGGCCAATATGGGTTAGCTAAACCCTAGGACGCACTAGCTCCTATGGACTCTGAGCAAATCAATCCACCAATTCATACGTCAGGTCTCAATAGGTGGGAGGAGATCAACCCTCCCCAATATCCGATAGGCGCCCCAATACGAGTTTCAATTTGGCATTTTCAATCAATCAATACATCAATCATTAACAAGTTAACCTATTACGACTGAGTATGCAATACGTGAACTAGGTTATCAATCATAAGACTCAATAGTATAAACGAATGATACGATAAAACGGTTCTGGAGCAGGGTCGGTCGACCCCTTCCCCAAGTCGGTCGATCGACTCCCATAAGGGCGTCGTCCGACTTAAGGGTCGGCCGAGCACTGCACCGACCGACCTTCTATTCTGGTGTCACATGACACTAACCGACATGAGGTCGGTCGAACCTCGTTCGATCGACTCTCAATTCTAGAGTCGTTCAGGTGCGACCGACCTATGATCGGTCGATCCCATATCACCCAGACTTGATAGTCGATCGAACCCGCCCCAGAGGTCGGTCGACCGACTTGCGTCGATTTCAAAAAATAAAAATGTGATTCCTACGGTTCTCTCTAAGTTTTCGATTTCGATCAATTCATCAACCAATTTGCGATACAATACAATAGCATGCTCAATCAATAGTCGAGTTTAGCTCAGAATGTAACAATTCTAACATATGAACCCTAATTCATTTGAGAATATAAAATGAACATAAACAATGGGGTTTCAACATATGAGTTGTTCAAGCTATAAAATGCATACAATAGCATCATAATTTGTGTTCCTACAACTGAGAAACACCTATACAACTACATTGACACAAGGTCAATGTAGGGATCCATTTACATACCTCAAATGCCCTAATTTCCTCTCTTTTCTCCTTAGATCTTCTTCTCCTCTTTCTCTTCAAGCTCTAGCTGCCCCTCCTCCTTCTCCTAGCCTCAATGTTGCTCCTCTTTCTTGGTGATTTGCAGCTGAAATCAGTATGACGTCATAATCTACCATAATATTAATAACCAATCCATACCCAGTATGACGTCATAATCTACCATAGGTAGCATTACCAAATCAGCAGGTAAGTCGATGTCTTTTACCTGCACATTCACATATGAAATGTACCATACGTCTCCAATTGGGGTTAGAATTTCTAATTCACATTGCATTTTCTCTACATTCCCCCTTATCATCTTAGCAAAATCATATGAAATGAAAGAGTGCGTAGCACCCGTATCAAATGATACATTTGCATAATGACTTGCTATTAAGATTGTACCTTGTATCACTTCATTGGAGCAACGTGCCTACTTAGCTCGCATGGTGTACACTCTCCTTGGTATCTTCAGTGGAGCTTCGTTCATCTTGCCTTTACCCTTATCTTTAGGAGCTTTTCGTTTTGTTGGGCAATCTCTCACATAATGTCCTTGCTGCCCACAACTGAGACATGCTCCATTCTTACGGTAGCACTCTCCTGGATGCATCCTATTGCAAATTGCGCATGTGTTAGCCTTTCCTTTTGAAGGATCTTCCTTCCTTGGTGGCTTCCACCATCTCTTATTCGACTTTCCTTTGTTTTTCTCTTCATATTTCTGCGTGCTTTCCCTTTGTAATCATCCTTTTGACTCTTGAAGGTCCTTCTATTGCCTTAGCCAAAGTAGGAGTCTCTCCACAAACTACTCTCATTTGCAGTCCTAAACTCAGCCCTTCAACAAATCTATTTGTCCTTGCTCTTTCAGAGTTTCCCAAGGGGTTGTACTTCTCCAAATGAGGTACTTGTTGATGTAATCCTCGAATGACATGCTGCTATGTTGCAAATTCAGGAACTTTCTTTGTTTCTGCTCTTTTACATACTGTGGAAAGTATTCTTTTTCGAAAATCTTCTTGAACTTTCTCCAACTGATTTTGTCTTCATTAGCAAACTTAGTTCTTTCCACAGATTTCCACCAATCCTTGGCATATCCATTGAGTTGGTGTGTAGCATAAGTCACCATACGCTTCTCTGGGCAGTCACTCACTTCCAATTTCTCCTTGATTGTCACTAGCCATGAAGTTGCCCTATCCGGATCTTTGTCACCGGTGAACATTGGTGGGTTCGTCTTCATGAACCTTTCATAATAATTTGGGCGGCTCGAACTTCTGGTTTGGCTAGTGCTCCTTTCAATTGCCCTTGCCATCCTTTGCATGATGCTCATGAAAGTGCGACGCTCCTCGTCAGCATGATCATGACGATCATCACGATGGGCCATATTCATCAATAAACCATCAATCCATCAATAAACCATTAGCAATTAAGTGCTTACCAATCGATAACAATACTTGGTGGATGCTTTTGACGATTGCACATGGACTTGACTTTTTAGGACAATTGACCTAAACTTAGACACACAATCTCAATACTTAGAGCCAACGTTAAGCAACATTAGCAACTTTAGGCTCTGATACCTAAAGTTCTGTAACGCCCCGTGAGTGCACCCCACACGTGGCCGAATCGATATCTGACACGCATCGAGGAGGTTCCCGAGGCGATACGAGAAAACAATAAACAATCACAGCGGAAAATGATATAAATCAGCAATGATGCACCACGAAAACGATAAACATACTCCATATATAATCATAAGAGTACATAGTATTAACTTAAACATGTTAAGTTACAACCTTTGACAAATGGCTAGACATAGTCTTGAGCTCATAGCTCATACAACAAACTCGATATATGCTGAAAATACAAAAAGAGGCCTACTAATTGGCCATACACTCATACGACTCGATACTTAGCATGTGTCATGTGCAGCCTTCTTGCCAAGAGAAGCACCTCCATATATACCTAAGTCTGTCGACCTGCTGGATCCAATACAGGGGCAGAACCCGTGAGCTTTCGTCCAATATGTAAAATAATAACAATATGGTAAAATAACGATAACAATGAACAATAGAATCAATGTAAGCATGATATCGATATATCAAAGCACAATAATGATTAAGTCGTTATATCTTGAGACTTTAATCATTTCATATCAATAATAATATCTAACATGAACACTCAATAACATTACCAACGTTATGTTCAATAACGATAACAATATGTGTCCATGATAGACTTATCTTGTTTGTTATCATTTGATGACCGGAAGCCCCCTTTGTGACTTCCTCAAACCGTCCCCATATAGTCGTCCTCATCAATATGAGCTTTGCTGATTACAATAACAATATGGATCTATGACCCATCAATAATAATAACAATATAGTTCCTTGAACCATTTATCCGTCAGCCATCAAATGGACAACCCTATGTTCAATTCAATCAATTTATGTGAGCCAATTACAATCATTGGAGGATTGGTTAACCTTGGTCGGCCAATATGGGTTAGCTAAACCCTAGGACACACTAGCTCCTATGGACTCTGAGCGAATCAATCCACCAATTCCCACATCTGGGCTCAATAGGTGGGAGGGATCAACCCTCCCCAATATCTGACAGACGCCCCAATACGAGTTCCAATTTGGCATTTTCAATCAATCAATATATCAATCATTAACAATTTAACCTATTACGACTGAGCATGCAACACGTGAACTAGATTATCAATCATAAGACTCAATAGTATAAACGAACGATACGATAAAACGATTCTGGAGCAGGGTCGATCGACCCCTTCCCCAGGTCGGTCGACCGACTCCCATAAGGGCATCATCCGACTTGAGGGTCGGTCGAGCACTACACCGACCGACCTTCTATTCTGGTGTCACATGACACCGACCGATATGAGGTGGTCGAACCCCGTTCGACTGACTCTCAATTCTGGAGTCGTTCAAGCGTGACCGACCTACGATCGGTCGATCCCAATATCGCCTAGACTTGATAGTTGATCGAACCCGCCCCAGGGGCCGGTCGACCGATTTGCGTCGATTTAAGAAAATAAAAATGTGATTCCTACGGTTCTCTCTAAGTTTTCGATTTCGATCAATTCATCAACCAATTTGTGATACAATACAATAGCATGCTCAATCAATAGTCGAGTTTAGCTCTGAATGTAACAATTATAACATATGAACCCTAATTCATTTGAGAGTATAAAATGAACATAAACAATGGGGTTTCAACATATGAGTTGTTCAAGCTATAAAATGCATACAATAGCATCATAATTCGTGTTCCTACAGCTGAGAAACACCTATACAACTACATTGACACAAGGTCAATGTAGGGATCCATTTACATACCTCAAATGCCCTAATTTTCTCTCTTTTCTCTTTAGATCTTCTTCTCCTCTTTCTCTTCAAGGTCTACCTGCCCCTCCTCCTTCTCCTACCTCAATGCTGCTTCTCTTTCTTGGTGATTTGCAGTTGAAATCAAATGAACGAGTCTTCAATTTTTGGATTGCTTCATGGGGGTTGATTTTCCAAAGCTTGGAGCCCCAAATGAGTGAGAAAAAGTTTAATAAATCTGGTGTGAGGGCTTATATAGCAAGAGGGAGAGAGAGTGAGTGGGATGGAAGGTCCAATAGTGCCTTGACATGTGGCTGTTGCCCCATTCTTTTTCTATTTTCTTTTCTCTCTTTTCTTTTTTATTTTTCTTTTATTAAGGCATATATTACAATAACCCTATAACTGGCCCATTGATTGTGGTTTCCGTCTTGTACTTAATCAGATGTCGCAAGATCTACTTCATCGAGATCATTTTCTTTTCTTCCTTTTTGCTCTTTGTTAGTTTATAGCGTATTAATTTTATATTTTTAATTATTTTTTTTCTAACGGTCATTATAACTATTTTCAACATCAAATTATAAAGTTACAAATTTTAATTTCTTAACTAATGAAAATTTATCATTTGGATTATTTCATCAAGTTCCATTCAAAATTATAATATTTTTTAAATAATTATAATTTTTTTATCCTTACTTCTTTAATATAAAAAAATCACAACATGAGCACAATTTTCATAATATTAAAAAAAAGATTATTAGACTATTAATTTTACACGTGCTTTGTTGTTGTTTTTTTTTTATCGTATTGATGAGCTAATGGTAAAATTGATAATTTATAGTAATTATTAAAAAAAAATATGTTAACAGAATTCTGATTTAAGCAACAAAGTTCAAGTATTAAAATTTGTAAGTTTATAATTGCAGTTAAATGTAGTAAAAATAGAATTGAGAGAATTATAAGGGAAAATCACTTTTTTTTTCATGAACTTTGTAATCCTTGTTACTTGGTTTCTTTCTTGTCGTTGATGAAGAAAAAGATGGTTTACATATGATCATTTGGTCCAATAGTGTCTATTTTAATTGGTTTCTTTTTTTTCATGAATTAAATGTAGTAAAAATAGAATTGAGATCATTTTTCAAATAATAGAGAAAAAGGAGAAAGCAAAAGAAAACTGTAAAAAAAGCCACCACATTAATATCTTGCTTTTGTCAATGATGAGGGCTTCTTCACCGTCACTGAGCGTGGCATGATGGATTCCACTTGACAAAATAAACAAATTTATAATAATAAATAAATGCATCCAAATTGATGTATGGGAAAAAAATGCATCAAAAAATGTGTTTTTTGATAGCATGGTATGTAAAAAAAATAGAATACCTATGTCGAATAAGAAAACATTTATTCATCCATCAAGTCTCTTTCTGAAACTAATATAAATCGTTTACGGTTGTGTTTGGCAACTCAAAAAATAGAGTTTAGATTAGAGTTTAGAGGTTTGACTTGGTCAAACCGCTATTTTTTTTATAATAAAGTGTTTGGTAAATTATTTTATAGGTAAGCGATTAGCGGTTGGGTGGTAGGCTATTTTAATTAACGTTTAGCGGATGAAAAATAGAGGTTGAACTTTTATACCCAATTTATCCTTCTTTTTTATTAGAACTTTTATTAGAGTTTGAGCTATGCATATAATCATAAATACTTATTAAC